>QGSO01000851.1:99511-151478 GCA_011037825.1 Carya cathayensis
CCCCCCCCCCCCCCCCCCCCCAAAAAAAAAAACAAAAACTTGTATGTAGTTGACCTAGAGAATTTCCCCCATCCTCTATGAAGTTTTTCCATACCCCCACTCTGAATGGCCCATTAACCGCATTCAAGCGCCATCCACATGACAATGGATTGCTCCCAATTTGTATCTAGTGTGCTACATATCATGATAAATCCATGGTGACACACAATGTGATACCCCATATGATAAGGGTAGGTGGCGAATGAGATCCCACATTATTTGAGAATGAAAAGTTCTTGCTCTTGATAAGATTCCAATGGGGCTCCACTTGTATCATTAACTAGTCCTTTTGGAGTATAGGCCATGTGGTTTGGGCCTTCCATTGGGGTGTTACAAATAGTATCTTGGGCCTTCCATTGGGCCATTACACACAAGTTGTACATCATATAGGTCATCTTCAATATTTCTATACATTGATGTGGATCCAAAACGACTAACAGGAAAGGACACGTAATGCATTCAACTAAAAGGTACTTTGACATGTCTATTGATGCTCTTGACCACAAGAAATTGACAGCATTACACATCATGTTTGAAATTCTTCTTGCAATAAGTCACACAAAGTTTAATGTTGAATCAAATGTACATGAAAGAGAGAGGTCATATATAAAATATGAAAATATAAAATACACTCACGTGCAGGTTTGTCCTTCCTTGCCAAAAAGATCCCTATGAATATGCAGAACAGCGAGAATAGAACAGGTACAAGGAAAGCAGGTGCAACCCGATTGATCATCCTCACACCACCAAATACAATAAAGCATAGAACGATAGTCACAACAATCCCATAAATTTGCAAGTCATGTGAACTTGGACTTTCTACTCGCTCAACTGCTGTGACATTAACATTTGTGATGGTCTCTGCATTGAGAACATGAAAAATTAGTACAATATACAATTTTTTTTTATCTTTGCATGCTTCGCTTATCAGTAGCAACTACCAAAAACAACCTTTTTTTTTATGAATAATCAAATATTATTAATCAAAACCAGAAGGCAAAAGCCAGTGTTACAGAAGGGGCGAGGTGCCCTAAAACTAGGTAGGTACTAAGAGACAAGAAACTCTTGAAGGGCCATGCCATTTAAGTCAATAGCAGTAGCCCAACTACAAAGAGTTTTAAAAAATACAACTTTAAGCTCTTCTAACGATCTCGCCTGGTCTTCAAAAGTCCTTCCGTTTCGCTCTTGCCACAAGCACCACATAACACAGGATGGGATAAGCTTCCATATAGCTTTTATAGGTTGTCGTCCTCTCATGCTCGGCCAAGACGCCAAAGCAGCCTCCACCATTTTTGGCATGATCCACGCCAAACCCAATCGACCGAAGACTTCATACCATAGGCTCCTTGCTATAACACAATGCAAGAGAAGATGATCCACCAATTCTCCGGCTCCTTTGCACATACAACACCAATCTGCTATAATAATCCTCCTTTTTCTCAAGTTATCAGTAGTGAGTATCTTACCTAAAGAGGCCGTCCATACAAAAAATGACACTTTGGGAGGAGCCTTATTTCTCCATATCTTCTTCCATGGAAACCGAGGGATATGCTCTTGTATGATGGCCTTGTAAAAGGATCGCACCGTAAAAATACCCTTCTCAGTAGGGGACCACCATAGGGCATCCGGTTGAGATCGGTTTGGTTTTATGGAGTAGATAAGGCTGTAAAATTCTGCAAAACTGTTCATTTCCCAGTCTTGTGCCCTTCTACTGAAGTTAACATTCCAGAGGACTTGTCCCTCCGCAACCTCCAAAACTTCCGCAACCGAGACATCCTTTGCACTCGCCAATTGAAATAGCAACGGGAACAAATCTTGCAAAGTCCTATCACCGCACCAAGCGTCGCTCCAGAATCTTACTCTGAAACCCGTACCCAGATGAAATTTGGTGAATCGGCTGAACACCCCCCACCCTCTTCTTATGTGTTTCCATAAACCAACTCCGTATGCCCCTTTCTCTTCTCTGGTACACCAGCCTCCCCATAGACCCCCATATTTCATCTCTATCACCCTCTTCCACAAAGAGTCCGGTTCCCTTGAAAATCTCCAAAGCCACTTTCCTAATAAAGCACGATTGAAGACCCTTAAATTTCTGATTCCCAAACCTCCCCCAGATATAGGACGGTAAACCTACATCCAATTAACCAGGTGGAATTTGAATTCATCTCCCAAGCCTCCCCACAGGAAGTCACGTTGAAGCTTCTCAATACGACCCGCCACACTTGCCGGAATAGGGAAAAGAGCTAAGAAGTACGTGGGTAAATTAGAGAGAGTGCTCTTAATCAACGTTACCCTTCCGCCAAATACATTCTCTTCCACCCCGTCAGCCGCCTCTCAAATTTCTCGATCACTGTGTCCCATATTGATGGAGTCCGGGAGGCACTACCTAAAGGGAGTCCGAGATATGTCGTAGGGTAAAAGGAGATCTTGCAGCCCAGGGTTCTAGATAACTGTCGTATATTTGAAATTGCCCCAACTGGTATCAACTCGGATTTATCCCAATTAACCTTCAGACCGGAGACAGCCTCAAAACAGAAGAGGAGGGCCTTCAAAACTCGCATCTGATCTTGCTCAGCTTCGCACATGATTAAAGTGTCATCTGCAAACAGTAAATGAGAAATGACTAAGGGACCCCCCTCTGTGTTGCCAATAGAAAATCCCGCTAAGAAACCATTATCAACCATAGACGAGAACATCCTGCTTAAAGCTTCCATGACTATAACAAACAACAAAGGTGATAACGGATCACCTTGTCTCAAACCACGTGAACTCTTAAAATAGCCCACTGATGCTCCATTGACTAACACTGAAAACTTAGCCGTAGATATACACCAAGTAATCCACGCTCTCCATCTATCTCCAAAACCACATCTCCTAAGCAAAAGAAGTAGGAAATCCCAGTTAACATGATCGTAGGCTGTTTCCATATCAAGTTTACACATTAACCCCGTATTTCCAGCTTTTAATCTGGTGTCGATACATTCATTAGCAATTAACACCGCATCTAGAATCTGTCTGCCCTTGACAAAAGCATTCTGGGGTTTAGTGATGATCTTACCCATTACCTCAGATAATCTGTTCGCTAGGACTTTAGATATGATCTTGTAGACCCCATTAACCAGGCTCTAATAGGCCTAAAGTCCTTGAGCTCCGTAGCCCCAGTCTTTTTTGGAATCAAGGCAAGGAAAGTGTTGTTTAAGCTTTTTTCAAATTTTCCCACTCTGAAAAATTCCTGGAAAACCTGCATAAGATCCTCCCTTAGCACATCCCAACAATCCTGGAAAAAGCCCATAGAGAAACCATCTGGTCCTGGTGCCTTATCCTTTGCCATCTTCCTAACCACTCCATGTACCTCTAATTCATCAAACTCCCTTTCCAAAAACTCCACATCCCCATGATCAATGGAAGCAAAAGTCATCGCATTCAGTGGCGGCCTCCAACCCATCTGCTCCATTAGTAACTTCTCATAAAAATCGACGACATGATTATGAATTACCTGTTCATTCCGACACTCAATCCCCTCCACCTTGAGCATCTCAATGTTGTTATTCCTTCTATATGCATTCGCCACCCTATGAAAGAAACTCGTGCTATGGTCCCCTTCCCGCAGCCATAATGCCCTGGACTTTTGACGCCAAGACATTTCTTCTAACAAAAGCAAACGCTCAATTTCCGCCCCTAACTCAGTCTTTCGATCTTGTTCTTGCTGGGTGAGTGGTTGAAGCACTTGCCTACTTTCAATCTCTTGAAGTTCCCTCATCTTGGTTTTCTTGCTATCCCCAACATTGCCAAAGTGCTCCACGTTCCACTCTTGTAGATCACGTTTAAGAGCTTTCAATTTACGCGCAAAGATGAAACTAGGAGTACCTTGAAACTGATATGAAGTCCACCACTGTCTGACCCTATCCACAAAACCGTCCGCTTTCAGCCACATGTTCTCAAATTTGAATGGCCGCTGTCCTTTCCGAATACCACCACAATCCAGCAGAATCGGCCAATGGTCTGATCCAATGCGCGGCATGCGCTTTTGCCACACTTCCGGAAAGTGAATTTCCCATTCTGATGAGATTAGAAAGCGATCCAAGCGAGACCAAGACTGATTGTTAGACCAAGTCGCTACACCCCCTGCTAAAGGAAGATCCACCAAGTTCAAGTCAAAGAGAAACTCCGAGAACTCTTCCATAGGCCGCCTCATCCTTCTACCATCGGAAACTTCGCTTCGGAATCTTACCACATTGAAATCTCCCCCTATACACAAAGGAAGATCCCACCAACTATGTATCCCGGCCAGCTCATCCCACATCAACCTTCTTTCCGTATAAATATTAGGGCCATAAACACCTGCAAAAGCCCACAAAAAGTTATCGGCTACACACTTGAAAGAGCATGCCACCGTATATTCCCCCACAAAATGCTCCATCCTTTCAACCACCCGCCTGTCCCACATCAACAAGACTCCCGACGCGCCCTTCGAGGGCAAGTAAGTCCAATCAAAATGTGTTCCACTCCATAAGCTTCGCACTAGTCTTCTGTCAATCATACTCAATTTAGTTTCTTGTAGGCACACCATATCTACCTTCCATTCCCTCAACAAGTTTCTAATCCGGAGCCTCTTGTTAAGGTCATTTAGCCCACGGACATTCCATGATAAAATCTTTGGCTTCATTTAGAAACAGCTAGCCCCTTACCCTTTGTCTTTCCTCTACTAGCACTGCCCTCCATGTTCATCGACCAAGTTAGTCTTCTAAGTTCCCGGTGCTTCTTTGCTTGACCTTTGAATTTTTGATGATGTCCTGCTTCAATCGCAGTAAAGAGCGCAAAGAATTGCTCTTCGTACCCTTCACAATCGATACCCACAAATTTTTGGATCTCTTTCACCTTGTGAAACACCCAGTCTAAAACTCTTGGTTGAGTCGGAAGACATAAACTTAGCGGGACAGGTTCTTCCTGACTACATATCTGATTACCATGATTTTCGCACTCCAAGACAATGTCATCCAGCCCCAGCTGCCCACACTTATCCAGAAATACACATTCATCACCCTCCTGACAGATGGAGAAGTCTAGGCCCTTCACCGTAAAAACCTGATCCTCTTGCTCCATCGGCACCAACTGGGTTCCCAACTGGTCCACTGGAGTTATCGGGACGACCTGACTGCCCAGGGACAAGCCAGAGTCTTCATGTGACGAGATAGAAGCCGTGAGCTGGTCCAGAGTAGGTCCCATAGGCCCTGCTAGTGCAACAGGATGCTCGCCGGCAGTCTCTGACACGAACTGAGTACTCACCGGTGCTTTCCGATTTCCCTCAAGCTGACCCTCCCCCTCGCTACAAAGTAATCCAACTGGGAACTGCTCCAGAAGGAGTCCCGTCGTCCCCGCATGTCTCAGTGTGCACGCCGGCAGTTTCTGTCACGATCTCCGGAGTCTGTACACTCACCGGATTCTGAAACGCCGGAGTCTGTACGCCTAACAGCCCCAACACGCAGTCGGGTCTCGTGGTAACGGGTTCCACAGGATGGGCAGTCCCGTCCTGCCTCTCGGGCTGGGCCGTTGGATCGGGCCCGTCCACTCCCCTAAGGACCCGTCGAGGAGGCTGGCCTGTCGGACCAGGTCTAACGGGCTTAATAGCCTGCACTGGCCGATACTGGGCTGTTGAGGGTCCAGGCCTTTCGTTAATGTCTGCGGGCTCCTCAGTCATGGGTTGGGTTAATAAACCCACGTGCTGGGCTAAGCCCTCTGGTAAGTCCATACCCCCCTCCTGTGGCCCTTCCATTCCGTATGATATCCTCCCGTGTTTCCCTTTAACCACCTCCCATATCTTAGTTTCCTTTCTCAGCCCCACAAATCCTCCATCTCCTTCTGCAGTTTCCTCACTTGTCCCTGCAGCTCCATCACTCTTCTGCTATTTTCCCACGCCAACTGTCCACCTCGGGCCCAACCCACCTCTGCACTTCTGTCCTTCTGTTGCGCCCGGTACGCTAGCCCCTCACCTCCAGCAGGTCTCTTCGGCGCGTGATTTATTGCCGGTGCCTTCAAAACCTCAGAGAAGGAGCGATGGTGAATTCTCAGCCCCTTCCCATCGTCGCACCCCCTAACGCCTTCACCTACTCCAGAAGCACCACCTCTAGTCTGCGCCATCTCCCCAAAAATCTCCTTCAGAAGATTCCATCCCCAGCCATCAAATCCCTCAGGAAAACAGAGCAGGTTTTTCCTGCCATTCTGATTATATTCAGCCACCGATAAATACCTTCCACGGCTGTTCTCACATCTTTGACCCACGAAACTTCGGTAGCCTTCCCTAGCCACTGAGTATACCGCCTGCTTCCCCCCTCTCGAGCACTCCTCTAGCATATTCACTAACCATAGGAGAGTATTTCGACCCACCAACACCTGGTGTTTTTCCTTCCATCCCTGCTCCGAAATGTGGAAGTTCCTTCCCTCTTTCACGATCACAACTAATTTCGACTCAATAACTAACTCCCTATGCAAAGCCATTTAAAAAGATAACAAAAAACGTGGACACTAAAAGAGAAAGGAATCAAGAGAGAAAAGAAATCAACTCCGGTGAGAAGCGCCGAAGAGAAAGGAATGAAAAAGCATGCAGTACGGAGAGAAAAAAAAATATGCATAACGACCCTACCAAAAACAACTGTCAGCAATTCAAACGAACGGACATGAATCTCATAGGAAGGAAACACGCACATAGTTCTGGAGAATACACTCCACAAAGCTGTTCCGCACACAAGGGGGTTAAAAATGTGGAAGATGTGTTCTTTTGCATTTGTTTTTTGTTTCATTTTTTTTTCAAAACAGTAAACTTTCTGTTCTGGCCAACAGGGTTAACCAGTGCAGAATAGAAGGAAGAACTTTAGTATGAAACATATTGGGTCATAATTCCACAAGGTCAAAATTCTGTAACAACCTGACTTGCACGACCGTTACATGGTAAACAATCTTTCTATCTGTCAATGAGAGGAGACAGAGGACTCATAATTATCACCATACCATCAATATAACTTTTTACCACATCTGCTACTGAGCAAATGCTGGCCTATGCATGCTGGTGTAAAACAATGCTGGCATCAGGCCAGAAGGTCAGAGTTTGCAATGACAGTACTATTACCACAGTTGTAGTTGCTGAAATGTATATAAAACCAAATTACTCAAAACTGTCATCTGTCAACAATTGGTTTGAAATAACAGGCTCAAGAATATTATCTACAAAAAGACAATAAGAACTGAGGCAAATCTCAATGGTGACCTCTAAAAATCCCAGCAGCTGGCACAGCTTTCAGAAAGGTTTCAACAGCTCCTAACACATACCTGGAACCACAAGTACATGAAATGGAAAAGTTAATAAATGAACTGCACTCACATAATACAAAAGCAATCAACAGAATAAATCATCTATGGCATGTCTAAACTACATTGTTCTAAAGGACATCAACCATATATATCATGCTGTTATCGCATTTACATATAATACACTCACAGGGCTCCAGCAACTGCATTCCCAAGGAAAAAACAGAGTCCAATGCTAACTCCAACTTCTGGACCAAGGGCACGACCAATGAGATAGTATGGTCCCCCACCCTAGAAGCAAAGCAAACAAACTAAGATCACTTTCCATTACTACCAATGTGACCTATTTTGGCAAAATAACTTACAGGACACGACAAAAAAAATTTAATACAAGTGAATTCTCATTCCAAGACGTGCAATAAACACTATAATGAAGAATAACCATGATCATTTCCGTCATACTATGCCTTTTTTCTTATGTTTTGAAGCTGTTTCAAGTCTGAAAATTAAACTGGCTACATCAGAACAGTGTCTGTGGGAGCCATTGCATATATCAATAGATTGGCTAGAATTCTTGGTTGTGGGGTGCAGCTTTATCTATTAGTAATTGCGACTTCATTTGAGGGTTTCATTCAAGGCCAGATCTATTTGGATAACATTCTTGAAAAGATGGAATGTTGATTGGTATGGTGGAAGCGACTATTTGTCAAAAGAAGGCAAGCTAACTTTCATCAAAATACTTCTATCCAATTAACCCAGCTTGGGAGCCCAATCCTATAAAAATGCTTCAAATGGATTCCTTATGGGGTGGAATTGATGAAGAATTCAAGTTTATTCTAGTCGATTGATATAATATTTATACTCTGGTTTCTTCAGGAGGGGGTTGCAAGTCATAAATTTGTTAGTGCTGTGCTTTGATAGAAGAATAGCTCTGATGATTTGCCACATAGAGGGAGGCAGCATTGCGATTGGTGGCAGACAATATGGCAACATGTGGGGCAGGTGGTGCTTTAATGAGATCAGTGGGCCTTCGGCCTTGTGGCGTTAGTGTGTGGAAAGGCGTAAGGAAGGGCTGGGGATTTTCTCTAGCTATATCAAATTTAAGGTGGGAAATAGGGCTAAGATAAAATTTTGGCATTACGTATGGCGCCGCAATTAGCCTCTAAAAGCTGTTTTCTGGAGTTGTTCAAACTTTCCTAGATAATAAAGCATCAGTAGAAAATTCCTGACAAGTTTCAAACAACACAAGACAAATGGAACATAAACTCACATCATTGAGAACAGTAGTTTTTTCCTCATTCTTCAACCTTTTACACTCTACTAGGTTTAGAGGTGGTAGAGAGGATCAGATGTGGTGGGTCCCATCTAGAAGAAAAAAGTTTTGAGGTAAGATCCTTTTATCAGCCATTGAGCCCCGTGAATACCCCTTTTCCTTAGAAAGTATTTGGCAGAACAAAACTCCCTTGAGGGTAGAATTCTTTGCGTGGACTGTTTCATTGGGAGATCCTTAAAATGGATGATATGAGCAGGATAATTTTAGCGATGAATTGGCACTGCATGCGCACAGTTGATTATTTGCAGCTGCACTACATAGTTGTTCAAACAGTTTTGGCATCGATATTCCATCTTTGATGTTGATTAGGTGATTCCACAAAGGATTGTGGAGTTGTATGGAAGCTTGGCGAATTGTCCCATTGTGTTTGACATGGTGCATGTGGAATGAATGTAATGCTCGAAATCTCAAAGATTGCCAGAAAATGGTGGATAAAGGTAAATGTTGGCCTGGAAAAGTCTTTGCCTTTCTAATTATTTTGATCTTATGCCTCTTTATCCTCCCTCTTCCTCCTAGTTGGGCTCTATCTCTTGTATACAGACCATGTACTTGGGTCGTTACCCTTTCCACTTTTTAATAAAGTTGAAATACTTACAACAAAATGAATAAATGTGTTTTCCTTCCTCCTAAATGTTGTAATGATCCTAGGACCAAATGGCATCCCATCTCCCATAAATGAGAGATGGAGGGTCAAGTCACGACTTTAATCCCATATCAGTGAGTGAGTTGTATGTAATGGCAATCAAGACAAGATCCCAATTCCCTCATAAATTTGTAGCAAAGAATAACAAACTACCCAACTTATTCCTGATATGCATAATAACATGTCAACAACGAACAAGTTAGTCATGAACTATCTACTGGCATCCAAGAGATAATCTTTGCTTTTCAAAAGCATGATTAATGAACACATTTGGAAGAGGTAACAATTTTTGCTTTATAGTCATCACCCCAACAGCAATAAGAGACAACCAAACCTAGTAAGTTGCTTGCAAACAATGTCTACCTTCATCGCACCATTAGTTGCAATGGCACTCAGTGATATTCCAGTCAGAAAAGTGCACAAGCCACAGAAAGATACCAGCAACAGAGACTCACCTATGCCAGCCATACCAACAATCCTGCAACTCATAATTTGAAAAAAGAAATCACTACAATATAGTTGATCTAACAAGAAAAGGCAACAAATTAAATTCAGGCACTTACAAAAAGCTGCAGTAAAGATAGCTAAACAAGTTACAACGATCAGCATCCAGTCAAAAATAAATCAATACTCAGTATTGCAGGTTACATTTTATGTACCTGATAGATTACCCATAATGAACATATAATGAGTTCTTTAAAAGGGGTGAGGCAGGGAGGCAGGGAAGAAGAAGGGGGAAAGGGGGATGGGAAGAGAGAGAGAGAGAGAGAGAGTTGCAAAGACACTGTAACAGACAATGTCTAACTTCTGTTTCTATCTTTTTTTCCCTTTCTTCTCAAAAAAAATTGTCTGAAAACAACCAAGAGAGTTGCCCTCTGTTCGCTTTCGAATTTTTTCTCCTAATGAATGAGAAATAAATCTCTAATACAACCCCCTAGGGAATTTACAAGTGGCCTTAAAAGGTCTATATGCAATTCAGACAATTATATCTCACACATGATCTGCTTGATTGCAGGATCATAGTAGACTTTGCATGACATAGATTCACATGATTCTCAATATTTTCCTTCATTAATAATCAAACCAATCAACTATCAAAAAAATAATAATCAAACCACTAAAAAAGCAAGGAAACTCTGGCTCTAATCTGCAGTCAGCTAGGTTCATATATTGGTAGAGTAACAGCTTATACTTTAATTTGGCAATTTCTAAATTTGGCTCAAAGGAAAGGAGGTAGCATGCTAATCACAAAACTAAATATACATGTATGTAGTTCTTCCCCTACAAATGGAACAACACTAAGGTAAGATTGCTGTGTTCCCAACCCCAGAAGTCCTCACCATCAAACCCTGTGGCTGGACCAAAGCTTCCACAGTCACCACCAGCCACTCCACGCTAATTTGACCTAAAGAAACATCTCAGACCCTACCATGGCTTCTCTCAACTATGTGCAGCACCATTACCCCCCATCAACTGCAGTTAATTCCAAATACTTAGCTTCAAGGTGTAGCTATCAATTTGTGAGGCCAAAAAAAAAAAAAAAATCCAGAGAGAAAATTAAGCTATTTCATCAGAATAAAATTTTTTTTTGAAAGGTAATCAAAGATATTATATTCATAGAAATAGGTAAAGCCTAGGTACACAGGTAGCATACATGAGGAAAACGCCTAGCTGGAGGAAATAGAAAGAAGAAAATCATGGATACTTAGTCCGTTACAAACTATGGCCCCCGCCCACAAGAACAAAGATTTAAAAAAGAAAACTTTTAGCTCATCCATTGTTCTCTCTCAATCTTCAAAGCTTCTAGCATTTCTCTCCCTCCAAATGCACCAACACATGCATATCGGTACCAATATCCAAATTGCCGCTACCTATGAATTGCCGTGTATTCCTCCCTAACTTCCGAGGAAATCCACCAATCTACAAGGCATGAGCCATGGCAGCCCAATTATTGAGAAAAAATCATCCCAGATAATCCTAGCCACCTCACAGTGTAAAAGCAGATGATCAACTGACTCTCCATGCTTCTTACACATGCAACACCAATCGAGCACAAATACCCATTTTTTCCTCAAATTATCGGTAGTGAGGATCTTATCCAAAAATGTTGTCCGAACAAAAAACGCTGCTTTTGAAGGAGCTTTCATTTGCCATATGTTCTTCCACGAGAACATAGACCTTCCGGAGTTCGTAAGCACTTGATAAAAAGAACTGACAGAAAAAATACCTTTCTTAGAATGACTCCAATGTATCTTGTCACCAGTGCCCCCAGAAATACTTGCAGACTGTAGTGCCGCAAAAAACTCAGTAATAGGCTCCAACTCCCAATCTTGAGCTGCCCTAACGAAATCAATATTCCATTGAGGGGAACCATTTGAAAACATCACAAGATTGGCGATCATTGCCTCCTTATTTCTAACAAGTGCAAAGATAGCAGGGAAAGTGTCTCATAAACAATGGTTACCGCACCATTTGTCAACCAGAAACTAACCCTAGAACCATCGCCCACAACAAAATGTTCATGTCCTCAGAAGGTCTCCCAAAGGCTCCTAATATTTTTCCACAACCCCACTCCATGAGTACCTCATACCTCTTTTGAGCACCATCCTCCCCTAGTTACCCCAAACTATGAATCTATAACAGACTTCCATAAGGCCTCCCTTTCGTTTTGGTACCTCCACAACCACTTACCCAAAAGAGCTTAATTTAATTTCATCAAGTGCCGAATCCCCAAACCTCCCCCTGAAATTGGGGTACAAACTATTGACCAATTAACCAGGTGGAATTTAAACTCTTCCCCCAATCCACTCTATAAGAAATCTCTTTGTAACTTCTCAATGCAGTTAGCCACCTTTGTGGGAATTGGAAAAAAAGACAAAAAGTAGGTGGGTAAGTTTGAAAGTGTGCTTTTAATCAAAATCAATCTACCGCCTTTCGACAGGTATATCCTCTTCCAAGCAGCCAATCTGTGCTCCACCCTTTCGACCAAATCAACCGATATCCTTTCAGATTTAAAGGAAGCACCCAACAGTAGACCAAGATACTTCAAAGGCAGCAAAGAAATCTTGTATCCCAATGTAGCAGCTAAAATCTCCACCTCATGAACAGCCCCACTGGCACTAATTCAGATTTTGCAACGTTTATGCTCAAGCCAGACACAATCGCAAAACAAAGGAGCAACGCCCTCAAGTCTTGGACCTGACCAAGGTGTGCACCACAAAAATGAGCATGTCATTAGCAAATAACAAATGAGAAATGTTGAGGTCATCATTCCCCACCGAGAAGCCATGGAGTAACCCACCCGCCACCAGGCTCTCAATCATCTTGCTGAGGGCTTCCATGACAAAAAGGAAAAGTAGATGAGACAACAGATTCCCTTGTCTCAGGCCTCAAGAGGAATTAAAAAAACCCACCGGTGAGCCATTTACCAAGATAGAGAAACGGGATGAAGAGATGCAAAATTCTATCCATTTCTGCCATTTCCTTCCAAAACCACATCTTTCAAGTAAGTAAAGTAGGAACTGCCAGTTGACATGATCATATGCTTTCTCCATGTCTAACTTGCAAAGTAGCCTAGGTTCTCTAGACTTCAGGCGACCATCCAAAACTTCATTTGCAATAAGTACTAAATCAAGTATTTGTCTACCTTTGACAAATGCATTCTGTGACTTCGAGATTAGCTTTTCCACCACCATGCTCAATCTTGTTGCTAACGCTTCGGATAGAATCTTGTACACCCCATTCACAAGACTAATGGGACAATAGTCTCTCACATCCCTGGAGCCCACCTTTTTGGGAATGAGGGCTAAGAATGTGGCATTGAGACTCTTTTCGAAGCTAGCATTAAGATGAAATTCATGAAGAACTTGCATTAAATCTTCATTGAACACCTCCCAGCAAGCTTGAAAGAGACCCATAGTAAACCCGTCCAGACCGGGAGCCTTATCACTTGCCATCCCTTTGATAACACTGCATACTTCCTCTTCTGTGAATGGTCTCTCTAACTGCTCTGCACTCTGCTGATCTAAAGTGGAAAAAGACAACCCATCCACTTTTGATCGCCCATTATGCTCTTCAGATAAGAGTTGTTGATAGTAGTGTTCAATGTGATTATTCATTGCCATCTGATTTGAAGACACTGCCCCATCTACCATCAATGTATCAATAGCATTGTTCCTCTTGTGAGAGTTAGCCATCCTGTGGAAGAATTCCGTGCTCTTGTCCCCCTCCTTGAGCCAGAGCACCCTTGATTTCTGTCTCCAAGAAATCTCCTCCATCAAAGTGACCCTTTCAAGTTCAGCAACTACCTGACACTTGCGAGTTTTATCGGGTTCCGAAAGGGTTCTGGCCTCCTCCTCACCTTCTAGACCCTGTAACTCCTCCACAAGCGAGCACCTCTACTGAAATACATTGCCAAAAACTTGTTTATTCCATTGCTTCAAGTCCTATTTCAGCGCTTTCAATTTTTTTGCCATAATGTGGCTTGCAAAGCCTTGGAAACTATAGGAGGTCCACCATTTGCTGACCCTGTCTACAAAACCGTTAGTTTTAAGCCACATATGCTCATTTAAAATACCTTCTACCCCCTTGGATGCCACCACAGTCTAAGATGATGGGAAAGTAGTCCAAGCATAAATGGGGTAGCCTTCTTTGGACCACATCCGGAAAATGTGCCTCCCAATCAAGTGTTAACAAGAATCTATCAATCCTCGACCAAGATGGGCAATCTCGATTGTTAGACCAGGTAAACGTGCCTCCTGATAGTGGGATGTCCATAAGCTCGTGTTCTGAAATAAAGTCAAAACAAAATCTGACATGGCTGGAGAGATGTGAGATACACCCGACCTTTCACTTGGGAAGCGAGATATGTTAAAATCACCCCCAATGCAACTTGGTAGCTCCCACCAACTAAGGATTCCCGCCAATTCTTCCCACAATGACCTTCTCTCCGAATCAATATTTGGGCCATAAACACCAGCAAATGCCCATTTGAAGTCATCTTTTAGATTAACAAAAGAGCATGTGAGCGTAAAATCACCCATACACTCCACCACCCTTTCCACAACCCTTGTATCAAACATTATTAGAACTCCCCCAGATGCTCCTTTTGAAGGTAAATAAGATCACCCGACATGTTGCCCTCTCCTTAGGCTGCGAACTATCTATCTTGTAATAGTTTCCAGCTTAGTCTCTAGTAAACATATGATATCCCCCTTCCATTGTCGAAGTAAATTTTTGACTTGAAGCCGCTTATTAGGGTCATGTAGCCCCCTCATGTTCCATAATAAAAATTTTGGCTTCATGGATCAACCATTTTACCCCTCCCCTTACAACGTTCCCGATTAGAGCTTTCTCCCCCATCCTCTTTCATCGCCCATGCTAACCTTTTGAGTTACCTTTCCCTTTTTTTAACTGAAGCCACGGATTGATCGGATCTAGATTGGGCATTCGCAGCCTCTACGGCTGTAAGTAGGGCCATAAAGCACGCTTCGAAATCCCCATAAGAAATCCCCACCATATGCTTAATGTTCATTGCTCTCTAAATGACCCAATTTGACACATTGGGATGGAAAGAGTTAAGGGGAGTAGGATCATCCTCCCCTTACCTGTTAGCAGTGAACAGAACCAAAGAACCAGTGTGTTCAGTAGGCTATTCCGATACCTGAACCACTGCCGGCAGCACTATTCCGCTACTTGAAAAACCCTACTTAATGGCCATCACCATAGAGACAGGAAGCATCCCAGAAAATGTTGAAAGCACTATCTGAGCCAACATGTGCCCCGAAAACCCAGCCCACTTTGTATTCACCACCATCGCGTGCCCTAGGAGAACTATCACCGCCAGCACATCAGAAGCAGGGTCAGAGCATAACGGCGACCCATTCTGTGCCACCATAGGTGGGGACAGCCCACACATAAGTTCCCCAGCTCCATCAAGGGGTTCTGGGTGGAGCACGAAGATAGGCCAACTTCATGTGATAGCGGGAGAACAATCGTCACCGCCAGCAAGTCGAGAGGTGAGCCAGAACAAGCCAGCGACCCCGTTTGTGCCACTGCAAGGGAGGGTGGCCCACCCAAAAGCTCCTCGAGCTCCATCACACATTTCTAGGTTGAATCGGAAATATTCGAGCAAGCTAGCGACACTTGAACAATTGCAGGAGCCGCCGTCGCACAGAGTGTTGGCACCAGGTTTGCCATCAACTGAGTAGACATAGTTGTTGGCCCAGAAGTCATTGCCATCACTACCGTAGGCCCAGGTGTCAATTGTAAGGCTGAATCCACCGCAGGTGGGTTATAAAGCCATACGGGCCTTGCGCCCACTACAAGGGCCTCTAGCCTAGAAACAGGCCAACAGGAAGAACCTTTCTCAAAAACGGGCCTAGCCTTCCAGCCCAATTGATTTGCTCCTTTCCAGCCCATCCCCACCTTTGCCTTGCCAAAAGTTTGCCTGGGGATCTTCCGCCCCTTAACAGAGACCTAACCTTGGCCGAGACCCAAACCCACACCTTTAATAATACGAGAACTCAGATTTTCCAGTTCCTTCCTAAGGGAATTCAGTTCCTCCTTCACCCCAGTCACTTCTTCTTTCAAACAAAAAAGAGCTTTCTGCAGCTCACTTTCCTCAGGACAGATATTGGGCAGTGAACCACTCACCCTTTCTAGTGCAACAAGTCTGTCACCTTTCTCTACATGTACACCTGAGTGTTCACCTGCCATACAGTCCTTTTTATTTTTTCCAAAGGCTTCCAAAGTTCTCCCCCCACCACCCAACGCCACTTTTGCATAGGATACCTTCTCCTTCTCTTTCTCCTTTCCCTTGCCTTCTTCTCTGTCCAGCCGTGGAATCAAAGCTGAAGATGGGGTCTGAACATTCCTAGGCAAGGCATTCAACAACTCCATTGAGAAGATCCTCCAACCCTTTCCTTCCACTCCTTCTAGGATCACTAACAAACCTTGACCTCCATTGCCACCACCGTACTCTGTGACTTCTAAGTAACGCCCATACGCATTTGAGCGCCTATGAGAAAACAGAGCTTTAGCTCTATCCCGATAGGTCTTATAAAAAATCTTCCTTCCCCCTGAAAACAGACATTCTTCTACTGTCTTTGCCAACCACCAAGCACTGGCCATATTGAGCAGTAGCTCTATTGTAACCCTACTACCTCTCTCAGTGATACGACAATGGGTTCCTCCCTCTAGAGACAAAACAAAGACCTTTGTCTCTATTAAAAGATGCTTGAGGAGACCCATTCCAAAAGATAAAAACAATATAAGAGCAAAGACTGAAAATAACTAAACCAGCATAAACATCTTGATTTTTCTAAAGAGAAGCCAGACTCTCTCTCTCTAGAATCCACAATATTCCTCAACCCTTACTAAAAATGGAAGTACAAATTAAAATTGAAAGGAACATTTTCAACTTCTTTTTAGCAGCATGAGTGCACCAAAATATCAATATTTTGGCATACAATCCTCATCAGAATAAATGGCTTAACAAAAACTGAATTTGGTGTGTACACGCATGTGTGTGTGTGTCAAAGAGAGAGAGATAGGCTCATGGTACTAGGAAAAAGAACCTCTTTGAGCTTTACCTCTACACTTTAAAGACTTGGGATCCTTTTCTTCTTATTGTTAGTTTGGTGTTTCGTTCTGTATACTTGTGTACTTGGGTCACACTCATTTGCACTCTTAATAAAATTCATTAATTATCAAAAAAGGCTATAGAAGTGTTTTCTTTTAAAGTACTCTAAATTCTAAAGTACTATTTATTTCTCCTTTGAGGCCCTTGCCCCTTCTACTTACTCTAAATCTGCATCTTGATTGCTTTAGATTTAGGGCACGTTTGGACACTTAGAATGTCTCGTAATGTTGTGAATGGTAGTAAAATGGTTTGAGTTAAGATATTTTATTGGGTTTTGGGAAATGACAGAAAAAAATTTGAATAAAAATATTAAGTTAAAAAATTGTGTGAATATCAATTTTTAATATTATTTTTGTTTCGAAATTTGAAAATGTTGTATTGTTTTTTGTGTTTCGTTTGTTAGTTTCGAAAAATTGTATTGGGTTTTGTGTTTGGATAATGATTAGATAATTAATGGATGTGAATATTTGAAATTGAAAAGTGTATTGTGTTTGAGTGATGTTTGGGAAGGAAATTATGATAAGTTTTGAGAATATCTGAGAATATCTCATTACCCAAACAAGGCCTTAACTTCAAGCTTTTGAAATGTTTAACGATATTGACCTTTGGCAGAGAACTAAAAGGCGGTAACATGAGGAAGCACGAGAACAATGAGAAGCATTGATTATGACTTCAAAAGGTTCTGATACCAATCACATAGAGAAATGCACACCACTCGAACAACCTTTTCAATTGAATGTGTAGGACATTTTACCTATTATTGTATTATCTTCGTCGCCTCATTCTCTTAGACCTTAATAATAAGTTTGTTGTCGTCCATACAAACAGTAATCATGCCAAGATAAACCTCCACATTGCTCCATACTATCAGCTTTTAGTTAAACTATTGACTTACTAAATCAATTAACAATGAAACATTTCGAATCATAAAAGATAATTTCACATGGGAAACCGTACACCAATGAAGTCGTACAAATTTTAGAAACGGCATCAGCAACTGAGAAGGAATTTTTTCTCAATTTATAACTGCATGTATGCCCTTTACATGACTAAAATTACAATGTGATGATTGCCCAAAAGAAATATCAGGTAATACGAGAATTACCATGAAAATCGGATGTAGTAGATAATTCCCAGTATGCTTTGTAAGCAAGGGACAAATACACCCATCAGGGTACCCAGTTTGAGATCAGCAGGCTGCATACAATTGCATCAGAAAAAAAAAAAAAAAAAAAAAAAAGCATCAGAAATATGGTACAGTGCAGTGCCCAAGGTCAATGTGATATGACATTAACAACCAAAGTCAATTTTCAAGCAAAAGAACAACATTTTACAACAAAAATACCCATCTGGTCCACGCCTAAAAACTGAATCTTTAGGAAAATTCTGAGCTTACACCAAACGAGTCTCTATTGGCATTTTTTTATTTTATTGGCACCAAGCATCCGAGAAAGGTCTCTATTGGCATTTAACCTATTGAGCATGTTTCCCATCTCTTCTCGAAAAACAAATGGGCTATTTCAAGGAAAAGTGACCAGTCTTTTAGATTACACAAAAACCTCGAAGGATATTCATAACTTTCATGGGTTAAAAGATATTTAAAAGCACAAGTGTTCTTTAGATTGTCATTTTGTCAATTATGATGCTTTTATTTCAAATCACGAACATACCATTTCTATCAACAAATAAAATAAATTAAAAGCATACCACAACAAATGGAAGAATAACTAATGCAAGCAAACAGCAGAACGTTAAACAAACCATCATATACCTTAGGCTGCCCAATGGTAATAGCGACATCCTCACCGTCTCTAGGACTTGAAGGTGCCGGAATCTGCTCCCCTGTCATACTGGAATATATAAAGCGCATCGTAACATTTTTCAATGAAGAGATGGAGTAAATTCAGAAACACTATCGAAAAAACACAGCAATAGACCTCCTGAGACCAAGAATATTGACAAGAGAATCGAAACCAAACAATTCCAGTTTCGAGTCTCCCTGTGGTCCATTAGCTTGCTCATGTGTTGGCAAAGACCCTTCTTTCAAATCGGTATCCATGGTTGCCTGTGTGCCCGCTTTAATTTTTCTGCCACAAACAGATCAAAGAGATTGAGCAAGACTATAGGAAAAATTTGGCACTTTAGGTTCTTTGAGCTCTCGTGTCAAAATGTAGATAAAAATACAGAGTTTATTTTTTAATACATCTAGATCAATAACAAAATGTGTAAAAAGATCCAATTACCTTGTTTTTCAAGTACAGAGAAAACAATGCAAAGGAATGAATAAATAAAGATGGAACGAAAGGAAGACTTGTCAAAAACATGAATGAATGGAAAAAAAAAAAAAAAAAGAAAGAAATTCATGAATTGACCATTTTAACTTTTTCTGCGTTTTCAGGAAGTGGGACAAAAATGGACTTTCACATGGTTTTTTTTTTTTTTGATAAATAATGGACTTTCACATGCTATAACAAAGGGAATGAAGCATTCGGCTCACTCTTGGGGGTAATGCGTAGGAGGGGAAGAAGATCTTCTAAACAAAACAAGGGAATATTGTATAAATCATTATTATAACACAGACATGAACTATTGTTAGATTCCATGAACAGCGGAAATCTAATCAGAATATTCCTAATAAAAATGTGAGTTCATACCAAAATCTAAGCTCCTTCTAACAAGTTAGGTTTTCTTATAAAATTCATATAAATAAATATATTCAGTAAGGCCCGCGCAATCACGTGTTTATACCAGCTATCGTAAGGCCAATACAATCTTTTTATTTCAAGCGGAACCGAAAATCCACTTACTTCACGAGAGCATTGAAAGAGATAATAATACAAAGAAGTAATCTAAGCAGTAATTCAGACTCGAAGCATGAAGAAATAAAATGAAAGACAACAGTCCCATCCTACACAGTTGCTTGAACTTCATAACACATTAGGGAGACAATTGCATTGCAACTTCTTTTCACTCAGAATTCTAACACCCATGAAATCAAGAAAAACATTTATAGAAAATGTATCCATGGAGAGAGGTGGGGATGTACTTGAGGGAAGCTTGGTGATTTGAGAAGGTAGCGGTGGCGGAGGAGGACCCAGGATCCATGGAAGACATCTGGAGCACGGCGCGATCATTGGCCACAACGGGCCGGTACTTGCGCGCGCTTATTCGACCCGGGAATTCTTCATCTGCGCCCTCAATATCCCCATTGTCCATTTCCTCCTCCTCTGCTTCGGCTTCTGATTATTCGTCTTCTTTCTTATTTAGATCTAAAAAGTGTCAATTCTATACGATAGATACGGATAGATTCAACAAAGATCAGAGATAGATCTAAGATCAGGCATTTTATATACAGGTTTTACAATCTTGATTTTTGTAAGGGAGAGAAACGTAATGGAATTGAAGAGGAGAAAATCTGAATCTAGTGAGTTCGTACCTCTTTTTAACTGAAAAGGACGTTGACGCGAAATAGGGGGATGTAATAGGGTATAGCGTGTGCCCTCTCCTAAACGAGTTTTAACTCCTGCATTTTTTTTTTTTTAAATGATATTTACAAACACAGCGTAGTTTCTTAAAAAAATAAATAAATATAAAATTTATATATAAATAGGTAAAATTTTAATTTAAATCTCACTCTTTTTTAATTATATGTAATATTAAAAAAATTAATTTAAGATATATAATATAGCGAAAGGATTCAGTCCAGTTCTATAAAGCATAGAATCATAATCGAAACCGGACCGGTACCGACCAGTTTTGGAACTAAAGGAATGGGTCCCGGACCTATTACACCGAATCGGACCGGACCAGTCCATTTTTTTGATTTCTCAGTTAATTTTTACAATCCTAATCATCCCACACACTACTTTTTTTTTATTCTTATTAAATTAATTGACTTCTTCTACTCATTATCCCTGTATCACATTCTTATTAAAGGAAAAAAATCATATTTAGTGTGTGAGATGATGAGTATATTTTTCATTTTTTTAAATTTTCATCATTTTTTATATTTTTTATTCACCTATAAATCATTTAGTGCATTATTCTTTGGAATCTTCAATGATGCTATGTATACTTACAATGTCCACCTAATTTTTTTTCTTTTTAAATATTGGCTAAATGTGGTCATACAATACAATTTGAACTTGGTTTCTAACACTCCC
Source organism: Carya cathayensis (assembly GCA_011037825.1). NCBI lineage: Eukaryota > Viridiplantae > Streptophyta > Magnoliopsida > Fagales > Juglandaceae > Carya > Carya cathayensis. The sequence goes on from QGSO01000851.1 coordinate 120,634, forward strand.
CCTTTGGATGACCACATATAAAGAATATGCCTCGTTAAAACCTTGTCAAGGAAAAACCCAGTGGGAAAAAACCAATGACGAAGGAAAAAGAGTACAATATTCTGTATATCGCCAAGTGCTTTAAGATTGCCTCATTAAAACCTTGCAAAGGAAAACCCAGTGGGATAAAATCTTAGCGAAGGAAAAAGAGTACAATCAGCACAAGTCTTCAAGACATTTACTCTCCTGAAAAGTGCATGGTAATATGTCTTCAAGTCTCCGCATTCCAATGTTCTGCACAAGCTTCTTAAATGTTGCAGTTGGTAATGCTTTAGTGAATAAATCTGCCAGATTATTACTTGACCGTATCTTCTTGACATCAATTTCAACTTTCTTCTCATGAATTGCAATGATCTTCTTGTGTGGATCTGATAGATATCTCGCATTTGTATATCCATCTAATTGTGGACTTGATCCAAATAATCACATATTCAGGGCTTCAATTGAACTGGAGATAAGGTACTTCAGGACCAAGAATTTCTCCATCGTCTTCAGGACGAAATGGATTTTTCTGCTCATCAAATTATCGAGCAACCATTGGAGTACTCAGGACTTTATAGTGAAATTCACCATATTGATCCAAGATCATTGAATTCACTACTCTTCTGGAGTTGTGCTCTTCTGGAGTTGTACTCTTCTGGAGTTCTTGTAAATAACATAATTACTGGAGGAGTTATCAAAATTAAGCCGCAAACCTCCATATTCAAAAACGGTGGCCATCTTTTTAGGCCAGACAAGCATCGCGGGATTTTACAGTTCTTATGTACCTGTCAGGCGCCGAAAGGCTATAATGCTACATCTGCTATCAGGCGCCGCAGGGCTATGATGCTACGCCTCGTCTCTTGTAGAGAGATGCTTCACGAGGGATGCCGTGAAGCAATAGAGGTGCTTAGTTTTTCTCTATAAAAGAGATATTCAGCTCATCTTCATTCGCATCTCATCTTCTTCACTTTTCTGTAATCATACTGCATTTTTACTCTGCAATCTCTTTCTGCAATTTTATTCTGCAATCTCTTTCTGCATTCTTTTTCTGCAATGGCTCAGCAATCTTCTCATGGCCAATATATAAGGTATTATGCACCTAGCTCATCAGCTGTTCCTGCTTCTACCACAGGTGCTAATCTGACTAATAAGTCAGATGTTGAAGCTATCTATGAGCTTGTAAATCTCGGTGCCCATTACTCTTCAACTATTTATGCATTTTCTCAGCGACTACAATCCAAACCTTATGATTTGGACAAACTCCATGAGAAAATTTTTATCCTTCAGCGACTTCTTCAGGAGTCTAACGTGAAGATAGAATCAATAAAGCAAGAGAATAGGAAATTAAAATCTCTGCTTAAATCTTCTTTTAGATTGCCTACTCCTTTAGACAGAGATGCCATGCAGATTCTTGAAGAACAAGAGCGTTTAAAGAATGAGGCGAAATGTCTCAAATTTCTGTAATTTTTGCTTCAAGATAATAAAATTTCACAAATATTCATATTTGTGTATCTATCTTCTGGTAGCTATTCTGTGTGCTCTATTTTATTTCTCATGCACATTTATCTCCCCCTTGAAACCGAAAGGGTTTTATATTTCAAATATGTGCAGTTCTTCTGAACTCTTCAGGAGTTTCAAGAAGATTTAAATCATCAACCGCAATAATAACAAATCCGGAATCTCTTAATAAAAACACATGGGTATATTGGATTACTTTCAAATCCTTCTTTCAATAAATATTCGCTAATGCATTTATACCACATGTATCCGGATTGTTTTCTGGATGTAACCAGATAACAAGCTTCAAGCATTTTATATCCTTCAGGGATTTTCATATATATTTCTGGATGTATTCAGATTAGATGCTTCAGGCATTTTATATCCTTCAGGGATTTTCATATATATGCCTTGGTCTAATGACCCATATAAATATGCAGTGACCACATCCATTAACTGCATATCCAATCTTTTTGTAACTACCAAATTAGTCAAAAATCTGAATATGATTGCATCCATAACAGGAGATTATTTTTCCTCATAATCAATCCCTGATTTCTGCAGTTTTCATGAGCTCTTCTGGAGCCTCATAATCAATCCCTGATTTCTACAGTTTTTATGAGCTCTTCTGGAGCCTCATAATCAATTCCTGCTTTCTGCAGTTTTCATGAGCTCTTCTGGAGCCTCAATGATATTTAAATTATCTATATAAACTGCAATAAAATATAATATAAATACTGAAAATATATGAAAATATCCACATGCGTTTAGCTTGCATTAGATCATATAAGGATTTTAAGACTTGATAGAATATGTACTTCAGGACTATATGCTTCATGCATACCCAAACTCTTGGTAACTATCAAGTTAATACAAATCTCAATATGATCTCTTTAACTTCAAAAACATATCAATATTATTTCTGCAGGAAATATATTCGTGATTTATATATCACATTTTCATTTTATTTATACAAATACCCACTGATATTCAACAAGCATCACCTCATAGGTGTTTGGACTTCAAGTCCATATGCATCACATGATAACAATTCTGCAGGAATTGTTTATTTCTATTTTGGCCAATATTTTACGTCGGTATTCTTCGACGATTCTGAGCTCACTTTCTTTATTACTTCTGGTAATATCAAATGCCATCTTATATGAAAATACGTTGTCGACAACGGTTTTATTTCTCTCCATAATTTCTCAATTACTCATGAAATGTAATATCGAGATCTCGTTATTTTCAGGTACCTGTCCCTCTTCAAGGGAAGACATTTCATGAAAATCTCTTCAGGAGGTACTCTTCAGGAGTATTATACTCTTCAGGAGTATTCATTATGAGAGAATTTTTAGATGGACTTTATTGCTTGTTTTGTGGGTACGGCCTCTTCAGGAGCACCGATTTCTTTTCTTTGTGCTTTTCTCTTTCCGAGATGCTTTATCATTTGTATCAATAGGTCTCACATGCTTTCATACATGTCTTATGTTCATTAGACTGCTAAATTTCTTAATTGCCCTGCAGGGACTTCAATCCTCACTGGGATTTTAGCAGCTAGAATATGAGACCTTTTATCTTATTGCATCCATACATTAATTATCATATGAACTTCCAGTTCACCTATGATAATCATGATAACGTCGAATTATTTCATCTTATTTGCTTCTAGCAAATTTTTCTTTCCACTTCTGGTGGTAAAACTTTCTTTCCACTTCTGGTGGTAAAACCTTATAGTAAAAGAATCTTCTGGTTCTTTTATGGACGTCCATATAAAAATTATTCGACTTATCGTAATTGATTTTGGATGATCAAGATAATCATGAAAAGATACAAATATTTTGAATCATATCACTTTTGATGCATCATAATATTTGATTCAATAATTGTATAATATCATCTCAAAGAGAAAGCTGATAATATTTTCAATACGAGCTTCTGGCCCGAAATCATTGAAGTACTATAAAGATATTCATCACCACGTCCAATCTCTTGGTTTCTTTGAAAACAATTCGTCATTCACTTCATGGAATGATATAAATCCAATTTCATTCACTTCAGGGAATAAAATGATATAAATCCATTATCATTCACTTCAGGGAATGATGTAGAACTAGTAGGACGTGGCTCATGATTTTTTATCAAAAACTCATTATTTTGCTTAGCCACTAAAAGACCAGATATAAATTTAGAATATATTATGAACTTTTACACTTGATATTGCTACTTCAGGAGCATACTCGATATTGCTACTTCAGGAGCACATTCGAGACGTTCATTTAAATATATATTCTTCAGTGGTTTTTCTCAACACACTTTCAATTATGCAACTTCAGGTGCATAAATCATAATGAGCCTTTTGGTACACATATTGCTCATTTAAATTATCTCACAGAATCAACAGATCCTTTATTATGAGATACTCAATAAAATTATTGATTTAAAGCGATCCTTCAGGGATGCTCAATTTCTATTCCGAGATAAATCTTATCAATAATTCATAACAAGTATATAAAAATAAATAGAACTTGTATGAAAACTATGTGAATAAATATAGGATTTAATCAAGTAATAATAATGAATATAAGCTTTAATACTCACCTTGGATATTGCAAATAATATATTGAAAACTTACTTGAATGAGAAGACCACTAGCTTCAGAATCCTCTAACTTCAAAATCAACAAAACCTCGTGCTCAGTTAGTTAGAGTTTCGTGCTGATAACGTGTTATGAAACTAATGAAAAGATAGAGAGCAAAAGAGAGAGAGATGTTTAGAGAACTTTGTTTTCTCTTATTTCTTGGTGCCTTACACAAATGAGGACTCCCTCTATTTATAGGGATCTCTTGGTACAAAGAATGGTTATGATTGTTACACTTGTCATCAATCCAATGGTAAAGAGTACAAAGGAGGTTAGGTGTACCTAAAATCACTATTGGGGGTAGGTGTACCTAAGATTACCATTGATGGCTAAATGTGGTCATACAATACAATTTGAACTTGGTTTCTAACAAAAATTTATATATAAATAGTAAAATTTAAATTTAAATTTCACTCTTTTTTAATTATATGTAATATTAAAAAAATTAATTTAAGATATATAATATAGCGAAAGGATTCAGTCCAATTCTAAAAAGCATAGAATCATAATCGAAACTGGACCAGTACCGACCAGTTTTGGAACTAAAGGAATGGGTCCCGGACCTATAACACCAGATCGGACTGGACCAGTCCAGTTTTCTCGATTTCTCAGTTAATTTTTACAATCCTAATCTCCCACACGCTACTTTTTTTTTTATTCTTATTAAAGTAATTTACTTCTTCTACTCATTATCCCTGTGAACTAAATGAATGGGTCCCGGACCTATAACACCAGATCGGACTGGACCAGTCCAGTTTTCTCGATTTCTCAGTTAATTTTTACAATCCTAATCTCCCACACGCTACTTTTTTTTTTATTCTTATTAAAGTAATTTACTTCTTCTACTCATTATCCCTGTATCACACTCTTATTAAAGGAAAAAAAATTATATGTAGTGTGTGAGATGATGAGTATATTTTTCATTTTTTTAAATTTTCATCATTTTTTATATTTTTTATTCACCTATAAATCATTTAGTGCATTATTCTTTGGAATCTTCAATGATGCTATGTATACTTACAATGTCCACCTAATTTTTTTTCTTTTTAAATATTTTTTAAACCCCTTTAAATAATTTTAAAAAAAATATATAAACTAATTAAAAAATATTTTCTTAATTATTAAGTTAAAAAGTAAAATGGGTACAAAATATCAGTAGACATCTCGATAAGAGTAGTGTTTTCCTTATTCTGTTTAGTTGGACTATTCTATTATCAAGCCGATGTGTAAAACACACCATCAACATCATTTAAATGGTAAAATTTGATTTATAAGATTTAAATTTTAAATCAAAATATGTCATATATAGCACTTTACTAGTATGCTCTTCTGATTTGAAAATTGAATTTCTTTTTATTCAGCTGTGGATCATTGAATTTTTCATTTATATTTAAAAAATATTAAATGTTGTTTTTAAAAAAAAATGGATGATTAATTATCAGACTGTACTTTTCGGTTGATTGTTTAGAGATGAAGACATTTTAACTTGATCTACACTATAATTAGTTAACATATCTTTTAAATCTATTTATCCACTAATGTTTTTCTCATTATTATTTATCTAATTAAGGACTGCTATAGTCATAAAAAAAAAATTACAAAACAATAATCTCATAAACTAACGTAATTTTATGTAATCTGTCAGATCTACTTTATAATAAAATTAATTTTATAATCTGACGAATCATATTAAGTTATATTAATTTGTAATATTACTTTTATATAATTCATTTGTGCTTAGAGTATTTTTTATTGTAAATGATAAGGAAGGTCAAGTGCTTGAAGAACAAGTGATGTAAGCTTTGCGTGTTTTTCATACTTTTCACTTTCTAGGGAAAATAGAAAAGATTGCGTGGAGTCATTAACAGTGACGAAAAATCTATATGTATATATATTATTAAGCATTCAACGAATAAAATTCAACAAAATTGGTTCTGGAGATTCATGGCATATATGCATGTTGAATGAGTCCATTATGCATTCAAGATCTTCTTCCATCCTGTGTCTTGTTCGTTATTTTTCCTTCTAATCCCACAAAGTCAATTGGAGTTCCAGAATCATGATAGAAATTTTTGTTTGGTTGTGAAGGAAAATAATTACAATATGAAAAATGTTTTTGTAGTCCTGTCGAGTTATGATGCTATTGCAGAGGTGTAGCTCTTCTGATAAGACTTGAATTTCCAGAACTTTGAAAAAAGCAGTGTTCAAGTTTGATTATTGACCAAGAATCATGCAAACTTTCATCCTCATCTGTTTTGGTTTATCCTTAAATAAATTCCACGCACCAAAATACAAGATAAACAGAAAATGAATGGTTTTGTCTTTAATGTCAACACGTTAATGCTTTTCTTTTCTTTTTTGCTTTGCCAGAGAAAGCAAAATACATGCAAAGGTTGCAACTTTGGCTGCTATTTCTTCAAGTTCTGCTACTTCATCATTGCGCTATGTGTTGTAAGATCCATTTTGGATTTTGACTTAAAAGATAAGATTTTTTTTTTTTTAATTCAGACCTCTTTACCTTAGAACCTAAAGCTGCATAAACTGACCCAGAGAGAGAGAGAGAGAGAGCCTTGCTAGAGTTACAATGACACAAATTACACTTTCCTCCATCCGCCTGCATTATATTTAATACAGTTTTGAAACCACAGAGATGGATGTATGCTTTATAACTTGAAAATACAAAAGCGGAACTACAAATGAAAAAAGGAAACAGTACAAAATAATAAACAATTTTGAAAGGGTTTAGTCATTATGAGATGAGTTTTTCTTGTGCTTTCCATGCCTGTCCTTCAACTTCTCAACCTTCACATTACCATTATTCTGGTTGCTAACTGATTCAGCTTGAGCACTGCACATTTGAGACTTTAGCTTAAACCCGAATTTCTTCGACACATTTCCCCACGTGCTAGAATTCTTTGTGCGACCACCCAACTTCTCAATCTCCTGCCTCATGTTTGAACATTCCTTCTCCAGCTCAGATACTCGCATCCTCATGTTATCCATCCCCACCTTCAAAACCTGATTCTCCCTCACAGCTGTGGCCCACCCTCCCTCATTAGATCCAGCAAGCCCACTTCTTAACTGTCTTGATCCATCGAGATTTTCTGAAACCAGAAAGCAGCCAGCAATGGAGGTCCTAAGCTGAAGCTGCTCAAAGAAGAGAACTTGAACTACTATTCTAAGAGGAAGCCTCTCATTTTGTGCAGCATGGGTGCAAGCTTCTAACGAGAGCTTCTGGCAGTCCATCAGCCTGCAGAGTTGTTCTCTTTCAGACTCTGCCAACCATGGGTGTGACTGCATGTTTGAAAACCACAGGGAAACCAGATAAGCCCAAACTTAATGAAATGTTCCCTATCTAGTATGTTTGTCTTCTTTCTTCTCTTTTTGTTTCCTTTTCTTTTTCCCTCTTTGCATTTGAGTAAGGACCTAATAATATGATTTCAAAAATTGGTAAACCCAATGCCCAAGAGAAACAACTTTGAAGCGTATTGCTATCTGTAAGTGTTATGAAAAGCGGACTTGGCTGAAGGTAGCCCTCTGGCTCAAAACTTTCACATAAAACCAAGACCAAGTGAGACTGACCCTGATTTGGCGTCATTAGTTCATTTCAGTTTCACACAGTGAAGTAACTTGATGTTGCAGTGATGAGGGTAAGCCAAACTTTCATAAATCAAGAACCAACTACGCAGACACAGCACATTTTAACAGAAGAAATAAGAATAAAAGATAAAGAAAATATTATCTTTCCAAATTTTTTCAAAAGAAACCAAATCTGGTAAAAAATTGTAACCTGACCCAACTAAATTTGAATCAAGAGACGAAATCAGGTTGGATGCAGTCAAGAGCTGAAATTGCATAGGCATTGAGAGTAGTGAGTCTGGGCCAATAGGTGTTATGTCCTTGCGCACGATTTTGGATATTAGATTCCAGAATGAATTTTTTAACTACTCAAGCTCTGGATTTCTACATGACAACGAAATAATCAGTACCTTCAGATAAATGTCTATCGCACGATAAAGGCCATCATCCAAGGGCCTGGCATAGTCAGGAACTGCAGCAGCTAGAGCCTGAAATTTGGGGAGCTTCAAATTAACATCAGGGGCAACCTCTGCAAGGTATCCATCAATTAGCTTCGCTACCATTGTGACTGGTGTCAACGAAGGTGACCCGATCAATTGGCCATCATCAACTGCACATGGGGATGCCCCACCTGAAACCTGATCCATGGCAAGAAAATGCTCCAGAATCCGTTGCACACAGTCAACATTGTATAGTGTCTCCATGGAATAAGAGAAATTGGGCATCAACAGATCTTCCAGAGTCGCTTGATCAAGCTGCATCCCAATCCTTTTTTCCAAACTTGATACGCTAGAGGGGCTCACTCGTAGAATCATGGCTGTTCGAAGCAGACCAAATAGGAACTTGGTTGGCGCTAGTCCCTTCTGCATTGGAAGTAGCCTATCAATTTCTTCTAGGAAAAGCTTCTGGTCTTCTTCTGATGGTGGAGCCCCCATTGCTGCTGGTGCCAGACGGCTACTGGACTCACTCACTCCCTGACGCCGATTCAACCCTGGAAGGTATTTTTTTGCATAGCAAGTGAGGGATCCAGCAATAATATCCTGTTTGATTCCACGAGTTTCCATGACTGAAATCAACCTCTTATAGAGGGGCAAACTTAAAGTACATACATCATTATACCACCAATCTGAACTTGAATTCTTTGGTCTAGCTCCCGTACTTATCCCATTCCACAACACACTTCCCCCAGGGCTCTGCATGGGGCCACTATGCTCCATGACAGGCCACCCAAATAGATTTGGGTCAGTACATGCCTTACTAGCCAGCGACTCAATGCACCTTTTTGTAATGTTAAGTTCTTCAGCATAGAGTAGAACATCATCGCAGGTTTGCAGTGCCTTTAGTGAGTCTTTCCAACTTCGAAGAACCACTTGATTAAGGAAGGTCTCACACAGGGCAATCAAATTGCCTTCACCATATTCCTCTGTCATTTGAAGATGCTCAGCAGCACAGCGAAGGTACACAACATTTGAGGATGTAAGTTCAAGTTTCACCCCATAGCAGAACTTGGCCACAAGTTCAAATGTTTTGGCCCCACCAGGAATGTCAGGAAGGTTTATGACACATCCTTCTTCTCCTTCTTCAGATGCTTCTGCATACAATCTTTCCACAGCCCCGCTTCTAGAGAGCAAAGGGAACTGCATTATTAATTATTAACAAGCATTAGAAACTACATATGGCATCGTCTGTTTCACATTTTCCTAACATGTAAGAATTATACCTTACAGTTGATATGAAAGTGACAAAAAAATTTTCAGCAATCACTACATAATTTACTGGACAAGGTAGTAAAGTGCAGTTCATCAGATGCATTCTATTAAGCTCATACAAGCTCATACGCTGATCTCTAGGTTGGTTTGGCCAGCACGTTTGTGTTATAACAAGAAATAAGAGAAGACAATTAATGCCAACATGATAAAACATGTAAATTACACATAGAAACTGAGATTTGAGGTTTCAAAATGATGGGAGGGCATAAGAATTTTCCAACAACATTTTTTTTATAAGTAGAGTTTTCCAACGACTAAACCTAATTCCACTATAAGAGTCTATTTAAAGGGCATTTAAAGAATATTCACGGTTTATAGTCCTAGCAAGTAGAAGCAGGGGTATATGAGAAATCTAAATGATCATTTAGCCAATGGGTTGCCCACAAGGAAAATACATAATATTTTTGGAAAGGTGAAGCAAGTTTTTCAAATACTAGTGCATACTCATACTAAAGTTCAGTGAGAAATACATCTCAAAAGAAAACATAAATATAGTGAATTCAGAGTACCTTGTGAAGATGAAAGGACATCTCCCCAACTTCAACAACAAAATCACTTGGAAGCCCAGTTGTGCAGAACCTATAACATCACAGTTAGATGAGAGTGCATTAAATTAGATGAAAAAAAAAAAAAGATTTCATAAGGTGCACATGCATTAGCACACCGTGTAAGGTGTCCTTGTCAGTTGCCATACAAGCTTAATGTTTGCAGATACTAGAATCACACATATTATTATTTACGTTACTGGTTAATCCCACCATCAATAGAAAATATACATCAAAATGAGTAGAAACCAGAAAGCCTTCACAGATTATTTACTTTTCCATTTTGTCAAGTGGTGTCCTTGTCCATAACCACAAGACAATATACAAACAGAACACATGTTGATGTGCGCATATACATATATCTTTATATTCATCTTAGGTTATTTATTCTAACCACAGGACAATCTACAAGAGGACATAAAATAACCATATTTCACTCCTTGTGGTGGTTTTGAGAGAGAGATAGATGTTGGAAAACCTGTATGATAAATATATTCCCGGGCCTGGATTGTGCTAACTATATGAGATCTAAGGGCTGGAGCCTATATAAATAAAATGCAACACCTCATCTTATGAATAAGATTAGTTTGAGGAGTCAAATCAACAGCCCTTAATGACATCTGTGATAAACAAGCTGTGATAAAGCAGTTCAAAAGTCCATCGGCTTTAGGGAGCAGTAAAAACTGTTTGTTTTGCAGTTACAAGGATCGTCAACTTCAATTAGTCGAACCGTTCTTCCTCAACTCATGATATTCCCACAGAGCTAAATTGATACCATTCACCTATTACCACTTCATCAAAATTAATTTAGGGACAGCATATTTCAGGAATGCATGTACATATTCCCAAGCAAATATTTAAAAACTTAATTTCAAATTTTCAACTCACACACTACGCAGAAAAGTTTCCCTAGTGCAGGAAGTTAGCTAAAAAATAAAGCAGGAGACAGAAGATTGCGAATCATATGCCTAAGATGAATGAGCAAGCTTCATTTGTCAAGAAAAATTTACTACTCGGTTCAGATAGCAGGATGTAGTTTTGTCGTATGAAATATCCCTAAATTTAACCAAGAGAGATTTTCCAAGTGACAGGAGAGCGTAGACTTCGTGTTCTTATTTTTGTCGTATGAATAATGAGACTCAAAAATCCGCGAAACATAAGTAAAGAAGTAAAGGATTCAACAGAAAAGTCAGGTCCAACAGTCAATTTCATATAAAAAAAAAAATCATATAGAGGACAATATCTGACAGACCAAACAACATACCAGGCCTGCCCTTGCCGTTGGAATGCGTCAGTTTTGGATCCCAGTTTCATGCAAGCCATTTTCTCAAAATAAGAACTTCAGGAAAGGGATAAGCTAATGGGAAACCGAACGACAACCACCTCGGCCTCTTATCTCACTCTGAAATCCGCTTTCACGCCCAGTAAACGTTTTGCATCAAATAGAGCAATCTGCCGAGCAGAAATAGAAACCCAGTTGATCTTTTCCCTTCAGCAACACTAACAAACCAAAATCAACTGGGAAACGAACAAGCAAGCCCAAAATTCCCAAGCCAAGTCTCTCAGAACCTTGAAACAGAACTGCAATGTGGTTTCTTCTCTGATTTAACTGCCAAAAACAGCAGAAAAATTGAAGAATCCCAATAAATTTCCCAGTAAAGTTGCCCGAAATCTACCTTCAGATTGAAAAGAACAAAGCATATCCTTTCAGAAACCCTGTCCAAAACCAGCACTAATCGGAAAACAACTCCGTTATTATTGCATACCCACTTTCAGCAAATAACCTTAATCTGATCCCACAGCCCCAAAAGAAGACCCTAAACCAGACACACCTAAATTAGGTCAACCCCTCCAGTGTTCTGCCCTCCCAAACACACCCAGCCGTTCAGAAACAAACCCAAAGTTAATATTTTTTCTACTCTCAAACCGACCAAGAAAATCCCAAGAATTCAAACCCACAGGGAACACAAGGGACCCAGACCACTCAAACCCATTAAAGAAAAAGTACAGCTGAGCCACTGTACAAAAAGGAAGTCCCCCAAGGCCATGATTCATGCAAGGATGCATTTTTATTAGAGCTCAGTCTGGAATCCATCCTCACGCACACACCCATGGGCATGTGGGTCCTTTGCCTTGGAACACACTCATTACTTTTCTAGAACTTAGTTTCAGAGCATCTTTAAACAAAACAAATGCATTAATCTGAAAGATTTGACCAACACCAAATTTTCTTGTATTTATTAGGGAGAATATTAGATTAATGACAAGCTTTGGAGAAGAAACATCTACGATCTTTGTCCAGCTAGGCCATGTGACTACATTGAGCATGGGTTGCTTAGAAAATCATTAATCGGTTAAAAAAATATAAAGTACAGGACAAATTTGGTAGGCTGTATTAATAAATGTGATGGAGACCATAATTATTAAAAAAAAGTGATAAAAATTTCACAAAGATAATTTTATTAATTAAAATAACTTTACATAATACTTATAAAAAGAGTTGTACAGTATCAAAATACTTTTGTGTATTTAGTACACATTTAACTGATATAATTAGTCTAAATAATTATTTTATATTTTAAAAAATAATACTGCCAATTATATTAGTTAAATACATAATAAATATGTAAAAATAATTATATATACAATTTTATTATAAAAATATTTATTTTTATAAAATCTGAGTAGGGACTGTTCTCCGCAGTGTGGTGACGTGGAGGCATGCGTTACTGGGACCAGAGGCAATTTTTTAAGAGATTTGAAGGGTATTTTGGGAGTTTCGTATGAAACTACTTTCTATGCACTATGCAGAATGGAAGGACCTCATGGGTATCAGGATTAGAAACAAGAGACGACCGAGGAATCCGAGTGAGAAAAGACATATATCCAGATCCGAAAGCTTGCCACCGGTACATCATACATCTCCCTAATAATTATTTATTGCAGCGTTATTTGAAGGTTGATGCTACTCACTTCTTCCACTCTAGGTTTTTTTTTTTAATATTAGAAAAAAATACTGAAATTTATTAGATCTAAATTTTTTAAATATTTAAAAATAAATAAATACATTAGTTGTATAAAAGGCAACCTAGCATCTTCTTTTTAAAATGTGTCATATTAAAAATATATATATCTGATAACAAAATTTAAGATAAAAACTAATATTAATTTATTAATTTTTAAAAAATATTTATTTTCTGTTTATGAATTTCTTGTCAAAAGAAGAGAAATAATTTAGGTGCGGTTGAATAGTGAAATAATATGATATGAAAGTTAAAAGTTAAATAAAATATTATTTTAATATTATTATTATTTTAAAATTTGTAAAAATTGAATTGTTTATTATATTTTATGTAAAATTTTGAAAAAGTTGTAATTATGAGATGAAATGAAATGAAACACTTTTACTATCCAAACAGTGTCACAAACAGATTATAAAAAAGTAATCTCATAAATTAACGTGACTTGATATGTTTTGTCAAATTATAAAATTATTTCTATTATAAAGTAAATATAACGAATCATATAAAACCATATCATTTTGTAAAATTACTTTTGTATAATTTTTTATAGCTATAGCACTCCTCCCAAGAATATATGAAAAAATATTTTTCAAAACTACTCAATGCCTATGTATCTTAAAACACCAAAACACTTATCCAACAAAGCTTAACTTTTAGGTCGGGTTTGGATGCATAGATGAGATACAAATTATCTCCTTTGAGCTATACTTCATCTTTCATCTGTCTCTCCATATGGTTGGTAACAAAATCTTATCTCATCTTTGATTTTTCAACTAACAATATGGTAATGCTACAGTAACACCATTGTATTACTACAATAATACTAACTACCACATTTTTAATATATAATTATCTATTAAAATTTTTTATTTATTGTAATATATAATTGGAAAAATATATTTCGAATTTTTTAAAATATAGTATAATATAGAAGTCATAATATAATAATATAAAAATATATTTCAGGAAAGTCAAAATATTTATTAGTTTTTAAATTAATAATATATATTACTTATTTTTAATATATTCATAATATTTTTCACCCAGTAATTAAAAATATTTTTCAATAATTGGTGGGACTCACCATTTTATAAAATTCAATCAAATTAAAATCATCTCATCTCATCTTGCTATCTAAATATATATTTTTTTTACAAATTATCTCATCTCATCTTAACTCAAAAATTTTATTATTATTCAAAATATCTTATTTTATCTCATCTTAACTCAAAAATCTCATTATCATTCAAAATATCTCATTTCATCTCATTTGAGTTAGTGACCAAACCTTAATGCACACTCTGGTATAAAGTCTTAACATTTGAATAAATATGAGAACTAATTTTGAACTCCGAATTATTAAATATTAATATCAAAAATTAAAATATATACGACAGAAGCACAAATATCCATGCACGTGGCGACAAATTATATTAGAATTTGTTTATGGTAATTTGCCGTTGCAAATTTTCATGATCTAGAATTCATGGTATAGAAGAGACAATAATTCAGGTATCCAAAGTACAATTCTATTTTGGTATACTAGTTTGTTTGTAAGTCTTATTTGTTCTGCGTAACAATGCTTTTTTAAGAAAAAATCCTTTAGTTACAAAATATATATATATAAATAAATTTATAAATTTATGTGATTTTATATTATACATTAAATTATAAAATTATTTTTATTATAAAATAAACTTAATAAATCACATAAAATCACTTTAATTTATAAATTTATTTTTATAAAATATATTTATGTCCGTAATAGCTCTCGTCTGTTCATACTCTAAGCAAACATGAGATGGAAAAATACGTGCAAAGTCTCTATGAGAATCGCTTATTCGGTAAAGATTTTCAATTTGTACTTCATCGAACTTAATAATTTAAATTTAAAAAAAGATACACATAAATTGGATCTTAAACTTTTTATATTTCTCGTATAAAATTTTCAAACACTGTTTATTTTGCTCACTTTGATCTCTTATATTTCTTAACACGTTAAATTAACAGCATAATATTTGTTGACTTTTTGTAAAAAGTAATGCTATGTACTTATCATTTTATTTATAAAAATATATATAAAATTTATCTGCTTAATTTTTTTAATTTTTAACGTATAAATAATTGACACATAGATAATTAAATTTGTATAAATGTAATAAATTTCTTTTATGAATTATGACCGTTGGGCAGTGGGTATCCGCAAAATATTGATGTATCGCAATACGTTGAGCAGCTGGTATACAGAAAGGCCATTATTTTCGGTAAATAAATAAATAAATCACATAAAGATTCGTCCAACTGTGCTTTGGTTGGGTTGGGGGGACCTGAACATTATCTACAGCTGGAAGGGCCTCTTGGCCAGAGCTGGCCCTTTCGTATTTAAGACGAGCATTAAAAACATGAGAACAGAGCATTAAATATTACAGATTAATGAGCTTGAGAGTATTTAGGTAAGCAATAATAAGGCAGTCGTTGTAATTTCGTTATAGCACATTAAGTACGAGAATAATGATTACTAAATGCTGCACTTGTCCTACAATTGTAAGCCTAAAAATAAAAAATACTAGTATCACGTAATTATTTTAAAAAAATAAATAAATATAAAATTTAAATGATAAGAAAATGAATCTTTTAGTAGGACAAGTGTAGTATCACGTAATTACTAGTATTATAATTTAAAAAAATTATTTTAAATTTTATATTTATTTTTTTTAAAATAATTACACGACGTTTATACATTTCACGATTATATATAATATTATTAAAAACAATATAGTTATAGTTCTAAAGTTTGTTTGCCAGCATTTTTTTTTTCAAAAATATAAATATAAGATCATATAAAAAAAATTTAATAAAAGATTTCATTTTTTTAATGCATATATGAAACTTGTATATTTAGATATTTTATAAATCATTACTCTAAACACATAATATTTTACATAATTATATTTTAAATAAGAATGATCATTTTATAAAATAACTCGTAAAAATAAAGTCATTATATAAAAATACTCTCGTTTTAAAGCTTTTGAAAGAATTTCCTTACGTGGGAGGCGCGACCATGCATTTATACTTATTCCATTTATAAATTTTTTAAAATTATTTTACAAAAATATCATTTATTTAAAATAAAGTCGTAAACAAATTACAAACAGAGTTAGATCTAATCATTATTGATTTTTTAAGATGTATTTTCTCAGACAACTTAGCTCCGTCAATTATGAAAAGATTAAGCCAGTTTGGATCTTAAATTCTCCTCAACTCATCTGATCTAATTATTGTAATTTTTTCAAATTATAATACAAAATATAATAAACAATTCAATTTTTTCATATTTAAAAATAATAATAATATTAAAAAATAATATTCTGATAATATTTAATTCAACTTCGATACCAACTCAACTCAATATTCAAACAGAATCATTTTATTCATCCAATTGGGAATCAATTGAACATGTTGATCGAGAGTGTCCAACAAAAGACTGTTCCAATAGATCTCAATATCAGTAAGTTTGTAAAACAAGTATGCAAAAACAAAATGCAGGCTAACATAGGGCACTCGAGGCATGTATTGGCAAACTAGACAAAAAGGCAGGAAACGCCAGCAGCCTTTGGCATTAAAAGGATGCTTTATTCGACCATACATAAGCTTTCTTTACTTTGAAGATAAAATCATTGGCTTTATTTTCTGGGTCAAATCGATATATGTGCAGTTTTTTGTGCTCAGCTATGGGCAATTATCAGAGGCATAATGATGGGTTTGGTTGCAATTTTCACGAGGACTTGTCACTTTTACGCTTTCCACTTTTTTCCTCAGCACCTTTCTTTTTTCCTCGCTTTCCCTCTTTGGAGTCCCCATCTGTTTCATGAATCATAATCATGGGAGTTTTTTTTCATGCATTATCATTAGAGCTTTGTCGAGCAAGCGCCTAACGCATAGGACGGGGAGCTGCAATGTGGGGATCCATATATAACATATGCTAGAGCAACTCAATTGTCATGTTTAAAAAACCACTTCTCTTTCTCTGAAAAGAGGAAGTCAGGCCAGCTTCTCTCTAAAAGCAAAATTCCGTCATCCTCTCCATTTTCATGTTCCACTAGGGAAGAGGATGATCCTCTCCGTTCCATTTTCGGCACCACCTTATTTAAAGGGTTTTCTCTTTATTTTTATTTTTTTAACTTTTGCTTTCCATTGGTTTGGTTTAGGTCCGATTTACTGCTTTAGACGATTGATTGTTAACATGCCACCACACAACTTCTCATGCAACTAATCTATTGGTACAATAAAAATACCTCGGTGCATGAATCTCATGCGCAGCTTGGCCCTCACTTTTAGGATTATAAATGAACCATTCTGTTTGGTTGTCCGTTCAATAATTGCTCGACTAAATTCAAATTAAACTAGACTCGTGAGAAAAAAAAAAATCACCCTTAAAAGCATATATCCTCTCGATTAGTAAAAAATACATATTTAACTCAACCCGGCTAATGCTCGTTAAGACCCGCTCGTTTATACTCGAATTGACTTGATTAAAACTAATTCATATATCAATAAATGTGTATATACATATAAGTTAATAATATAAGTATCACATCTTTTATAATTAGATATATAGTATGTAACATAATTATTTGTGCTTAGTCACTTATATATACTTGTTGAATTTACTTCATAGCTTTGTTTTATAATTTATACAATATTGAGTCGGTAGAATTTAATAATTTCATATATTAGGACGTAGGAAGCATATATGAAATGTTGATATATATTATTATATTATGTCTATGGTATTAATTTATGTAGGCATATAATATTTGGTTATTATAGATAAATATTAACTAGTTACATATTAATTATTTATAATTTTTTACAATTTTCAAATTCAATAAATGATTTACTTGTTAGTTGTAAAAATTCTATTAAATTTAGAAATTTTTTTCAAATTTTTTCTCATTTTTAATTATTAAATCTTATTTTAAAGAAAACAACTCAAGTTTACAAGATGCGAGCTCATTTTTGGATGGAGCTCAAATTTTTTTAGTCGAACATAGCTTAGTAATCGAAAGAGACCAACTCAACTCAGCTTAATTACAGCCCTACTTGCCCATGGTCACGACATGTGGCTGTGTTGAAACGTCTATGACAGCTACACGTGTCATACTAGTAGTTTTGTCATCCAAAGATCTATTAGATTTGACCTATCCCATCTTACCATCACCAACATGTGGACTCCATGCAACATTAGATTGCAAGCGTGAATAAATTTGGCCACTAACTACTCGAGTTATTGATGTTGTTTATCCCACTATATTTTCATTTTTTATAACCGAAGATTTTGTGATTGTGGACATCAATCTCTAACGTGAACATTTCATACCAATAAACTGCAGTGCACCACCAGCAACCACTACCTCTAGTGATGGTCCCACACTTCGTACAACCATAGAAGGCCATCATTTAAAATGGCGCTCTCTTTATAGGGAATGGGTGGGGACCAAATTTTTTTTTGTTTCAAAATCCAATCTACTTTTTATTGTTACATTGTATTTATTGTAATGTGATGTTTGTTGGTGAACCACATCCCTCCTCATGTATCTTGCCCTATTTATGTTAATGAAATGCTTGCTTGAAGAGAAAAAGGAAAAAGAAAAAAAAAACTTAGTTGTCATGTTGATTTTTGGCAAAAAATAAATAAATTAGGTAAAGAAAGAGCTTAAGAAAACGATAATTAGCAATTAATACTTATGTGAGATACACTAAGAAAACCTGCACATTATATAGATTTAATTATTGAATGGCTCAAAAAGTAAATAGCATTAAAAATATATATTCTAAATTATAAAGGAAATCCATCTAGGGTAGGATTGTCATTGACACTTACTAAAATGTGAATGGCAAAAAGAGTAATGATAAAAATACACAACTTTTGTACAACTTTTTTGCAACTCTGTTTTAAATAGATAGTATTTTTATAAAAGAGAATTGTATGAATATTATTATTTTACCAAAAAATCCACTAATTTAAAAAGGAGTTATCAAAACAAGTTGTGAAATAGTTATATCTCTACCACTCATCCACGAAATATCTTTCTATCCATGGGTTGAGTTTGGTCAAGGTGGAATTAAAACGACAAAGAGACTGTCGTATAGTATAATGGAAAATGGAATCGAGGGTGGATGGGGCCGTTCCCGGCCGGGGGTCTCTAGCTTTCTAATGGGTCGGGCTTGTATCCACCCTTTGCTGTCCCCATCAGTCTCTGGATTCTTCAAAGAACAGTTTATGGTTTGGATTATGGAATTATTGCCTTACCTTTTTTATGGTCTACCTGTCATTTTAACATCCCAATTTCTTTTCAAAATCTCTCATTCGTTACCTCTCAACTAAAAAAAGGAAAAAATAAAGAAAAGGAAAGATAAAATATTGTTTTCGTTTAGTATTTTAGAATCACAGTTATTAATATGGACATATTTTATGTAATTTTCTATTTAAATAATAAACACATGAAACCATTATAAATATATTATATTAATATATATTTCTAAGAATAATAAAACTTTCGTCGAAAAATACATCTTCCAATAATATAAATATATATATTTTTTAAAATTGTTTGACATTTGGAACACAATTTGATGTATTCTTGTCTAGATAATCTCTAAAAGCTCAATTGTCCTTGTTTGGTTGTTAGTGACTATGTTGTCCTATTTCTTACTCATTCATCGCCATAAATCAATAAGGCCTAGTCTGGTCATTCAGTTCAGATGAAATATTTAATTGAAAATTAAATAAAATATTATTATAATATAATTTTTTAATATTAGTTTTATTTTGAGATATAAAAAAATTAAATTATTTATTATATTTTGTGTGAAAATTTAAAAAAATTATAATAATTATATAATATAAAATAATTTGATTTTGTGTAACCAAACCAACCCTAAATATTTTTTGAGATTCTTTCAACTTCTTTTAACATTTGTCATCATTGTTCTCAAACAAAATAAGCACTAAAACATGTTGTTGAACAATTTTCTCACTTCTCATCTCAACATTTGTTTTTCACATTTACAATTAACATATCATTAAAAGTGGAAAAAATCACAAGCGGTGGCCACTACCTACTACCTAGTAGTTGTATGGCCGCCACCCCTAGTACATGCGGCTCAAGTTGGGTTGCCAAAGAGCCGACCGATCGACACTCAAATCGAATTGTCCAAGAAGCGGCCACGTGGTGGCAACTTGAGGGCCAACTTAAAAATAATAATAAGGATATTTTCTTTCAAAACATATCTCTAGTTAGGGGTGAAAAATCCGATCAGGTTCGGTCCATTATTTTTTGGTCTATTATTTTTTCAGGACCGGACCAGACAGAACATTAGCATCTAGGTGGTCTGTTCGGTCCGGTCCGCATTCGGTCTGGTCAGGTTCAGTCGGTTCATTCGGTCTGATCTAATTCTTTTTTATTCTCTTTTTCTAAATAAATCAATTAAATATTTTATTTAAATTACTAAATTAAAATTAAGTAAATTATTAATGTAGATTATGTAACTAACTCATTAAAAAAATTTATATGGTCAATGATACCTATTATAAATTATAAATTATATTTATATATAAATTATAATATATATATATATACTATATACATATATACATAATGGGGAATTGGTATTGTGTTAGTTAATTTATAATTTACCAATTGCTTTATATTTACTTACAACTTAGGTATTTTACAAAAAATTTATCTAATAACTTTAATTAGATATAGATGTAGATGTTAGTAATTAGTCAATTGTGAATTGGTTATAAGTTAATTGATAATATACACTACTTAATTAATAGAATATTATTTTGTAATTACATATCTAAAATTTTATATTATAAATGAGAATAGGTTAGATGAAAATTACATAATTAATTATATAAAATAATATATATAAACTTTTTTTTTTTAATTCGGTCGGTCTGATCCACTTCGATCAGAGGAATTGTGGACCAGACCGAACTAATTCAGTCTGAGGAATCATGGACCGAAACCGAATCCTATGTTTTTCGGTCCGGTCCAGACAAACCGTTTTACAACCCTACCTCTAGTTGAGGTAGGACTCACAACTTTCACGCAACAAAAATTATAAAGAAAATATTTAGAAAGTGAATTGAAATGAGATGAAAGTTAAATAAAAAAAATGAATTATTTATTATAAGAATTAAAAAAAATTTAATAATTAAATAAAATGAGATAAAATGAATTGAAAACACTTCTTCAATCCAATCAATCCCAAAATATCTTCTTAGCTCTATTTAACGTAAAGCATTCCTCGGTTAAAAAAAAACCCATAAAATGACAAACTCGGGACATTTTATTGTTGTTGGGTATATGATGAGGTCACTCTCCTCGTTAACCTGCATGGTTAGTAAGTAGTCATGTGTATTTGGTTGTTTAAAATTAAATTAATCTATCTTAAATTTATTATTAATGAGATCTATTATTATTATTTTTTATTTTTGAATAAAAAAATTAAACGCATATATTAATTTATTTACTTTTAAACATATATCAATAAAATCTATAAAATACTATTATTTATAAATCAATTCAAATCACCTGAGATTATCTTAGTATCCAAATACAATCTTTAGCGTCTAGATATTTAATTATCCTCCGATGCCATAGTACTCCAACAGCCAATGATGGTAGGTTTAATAACAACATAACACATTAACACCTCCACCCCTCACGAGAAAACGGCAGTAGAAATAGTGTAATATTGTACATATGTACATATTCTAACTTTGATATGGGCTTTTTCCATTTTCATTGAAATATTTTTTAATCCTTTTGGGTTGTGTTTGGGGCCCGTTTGTTGACATAGTTGTGGGCTTATCTTATTGGACTGAACAGGTGGTGTCATTGTCTAATTAACAAGCCCGGGCTTTTCCTTCAGCTCCTACCTATCCAAATTATAAAGTATAAAGGAGAGACAGATAAAAATATTTATTGTTCAAAATGTGGTCAGATTTAATCATATTTTAACTGTATAATATTTTTATTTAATTTTTTCTCTTTTATTTTTCAAAAATTTATAAAATATATTAATTTAAACCATTTTACTACTCAGTGGCGGAGCCACCTTGTACCAAGCGGGGCCAAAACTTTTTGAAATCATTTAATAACTCCTAGATTTTATGTATAATTCTACAAATATAAAAAATAACCATTCCAAAAAAATTATAATCTTCATATGCTTTAAATTGTTTTAAAATTTTAATATACCTAGAAAATGTCTCTCTCCATTTCTTTTATAGTCCCATAATTTTGTTTAATTTTTATACATTATCTATTTTAAAAAATGTGGCTTTTCTAAAATTAATTAAAATTAAATTTAAGATAAATAATAAAAAAATTATTTTTTAATAATAAACTCCACTTTTTTTTTTAAAATAAGTGCGTAGAGCTTGCAAACTATGTATTTAACATTACTTTTTATATAAATATGTCATGCAATAGAAAAGTGAGCCTCCCTCAATATAATTGTTGGTTCTGTCACTGTTATTATTATTCACAAATCATTTCAATATTATTTATTTATCATTTTATCTTATCTCAATATCCAGACAAAAGCTTTTAAATCGGTACTTATATTTCATCCGATCCTTTAAACCCTAAATAATAATTCCAACGCCGCGGACAAAATGTATGTCGTGCATGTAAACTTTCGTTATGTCCGGAAACAAAATTGTCTTCCATTGCTGACAAAATGCACGCCATGAAAATGAAAGGAGTGAATTGACAAGTTTGTCCCTTGGGTGTGGACAACATTGTAATTACGAATAAGTGGAATCTAGATCCTAATGAATCAGCTCCACTAGGGAAAAGTTCATCCTTATTCCTTGGGATAAAACGACAAAATGACTCTCGAACTTTTAGTGTGATATCTATCAATCAAATCCAACGTGATGTAACGTTCAAAGAAAAATTTATTATAAAAATTATATAAAAATAAATTTATAAATATATAATATATTTTATTGTGATGTATTAAATTATAAAATTATTTTTATTATAAAAAATTATATTTATAATAAGAGGGTACAAGTATCATATAATATTTTTAAAAAAATTAAATAAATATGAAATTTATATGAAAAAATATTTTTTTAATAATAAACCTTATTTTTTTTCAAAATAAATATACAATGTTTATATAATTTATGACTATTTCTAATATTATTTCTTTGTTATAAAATATATTTAATGTATCGTATTAAATTATATTAATTTATGAATTTTTTTAATGGAACGATGTATGATTGGTCAAACAACGATCTTTTAGAATTTATCTTGTAGATCAATATTCGGAGATTGTGATGGTGTGGGGCGTGCATAAATTTGATAGCGGAAACTGATGGATTGAACATTTGTAAGATTGCAAGAGAGGAAGAGGAGAGGAAAAAAATAAATAGAAAATGGTGAGTAGCCTTCTTCCTTATCTAAAAAAGAGTAATGTTAAATATAGCCACATAGTGTGCAAGTATCGTATAATTATTTTGAAAAAAATATGATTTGTTATTAAAAAATTAATTTTTTCATTTGAGTAGTGTATATACTCATATTTTAAAAAATAATTATGTATAATTTATGTACTCTTTAGTTATAAATATTATTTCTCTTAAAAAAAATTAATGTTACAAAAATTGTTGAGAGAGAGAGAGTATGAAATGTTAATAGCCACACAGATTTAAAAGGGGTTAGAAGTTGCATGGACAAGGGGCCTAAAATAAAAAAAGTGGTAATTGAGAACTGGGAAGCCTGCCTTTTGCGAAGACAGCCAGAGTCGCTAGACAGGTCTGCGTGTTTGTCTCTCGAGATAAAAGTGTCAATTTTTTTTTTTTTTACAATGATTTACACTATTATAACTTAGAGAAGTATTTGAAAATAGCGCCAAACCATTACTCATTCTCGATAAATATACACTTACTATCTTTTTCCTATTATTTTACTGCTCTTAGTGTATTTAAACTTTTTAATTTTTTAATTATTTTTTAAAGTATTTTTTAACATTCTTAATTATTAAAAAAATATTAAAAAGATATACAATTTTATTAACAGTTACTTCCTTAACCATTAAGTAAAAAAAAAAAAATGTAATAAAATGATAGTAAGAGGGCAGTAAACTTATCATTATTCATTTTTTTTAGGGTGGCACTACAACCACCACTAGTAGCTCCCACACTCAAAGCTAATGCTAGTTATTTTGGTGTGTTTGATTTTTTGACTTTTTTTTTTTTACATGTATTTTTTAAAAACTTTTAAATATTTTTTTTAAAAAATTTAGAACATCATTAAAAAATAATTCTTTAATTACGAATTAAAAAAAATGGTAGCCGTAGTTGGGATTAGTGGGTAGGGGTGAGATTCGGTAGGTCCGGACCGTCAAAACCAACCAGACTGGCCATTTTTTAACCGATTCAGTCCGGTCCAGTCCAAATTTCGTCAAACCGAATGAGCTCAGTTTTAGTCCCGGTTCAAGGGTTTTTCACCCTGAACAGGACCGGACCGAATCGAACCGGAAGGAATAATAAAAAAAATATTTAATTATTTATATATGTATATATAAATTAATCATATAATTATTAACTAATAATCTAATATGGTATCAAAAAAATAATAATACTAAAATACCAATAGTCTAATAGTTTGATATAAACTATTGTAATAATACTTAGTTTCTATACTGATATAGTTATATTAAATCATTATAATAGTCCAATATATAGCTATACTAATAAATTAATAATCTACTATTAACATTTAACACTATTATATAAACTATAGTTATACTAATCACTATAATTAATACTAATATATAGCTATATAATATATTCATATAGTTTAATATATATATATATATTAATATATATCATAGAATACTAAATCATATATGTATAGTATGTTACTAATTAGTAATTACTACTAGACTAATAGTATTATATTTAATATTATATGTATATATATTAAATTATTTAATATATCACAAATTCACAATATGATTACATAAGCATTAAAAAAAATGCTCATTATGCATTAAGTTAGTACTTAGTAACGAAGTGTCAAAGTAGCAATTAACATCATCATTCATTAATATAATTTTCATAAGTTATTTTTTTAATGAGTTAATTAAATAATCAACATTAAATATTTTAGTTAATTTTAAATTTACTAACTAAATTTTTTTTATTAATCAAATGTGCCAACTTAGGGTGAGAATTGGAAATCAAATTAGATTAATTAGAGGAAGCGGCGCCGTTTAGTGTAAAATTGGACCTAGGTCCAACAGTTGAATGATTTCAAACTGGGTTGCGTGAAACGGCGTCGCTTCACGCAACCTAGTTATTTTTTTTCACATTCGTTTCTATTAGAACGACGTCGTTTAGGGTGATTTTAACCCCAAACTGTGTCATTTTAACAGACATCGTCTGTTTCCTTCCCCCCTCCCCCCGATTCTCTCTCATTCCTAATTTTCCATTTCTCCCTTAATCTCAAACCTCTCTCGACTCTCTCTGGCTCTCCTCCATGGCTCCGTCGACCGTTGCATCCTGCCAGTGCCATCCCCTACAAATCCTAGCCCCTCTGTCGCAACCCTTGCCCTGCTCGACCCCTCTGTCGCATCCCAGGACCCGGACAAACAACCAGCCGGTCCAGCCCCTATGTCGGTTCCTCTCCAGCCCCTCTATCCGATTTTAGATGTAAATAAATACATGATTTTTTTAAACGTACGTGCATGTGAGTTTTGAGGCAGTGAAATTGAATGATAAAAGCTGAATTTTCCATATTTGTTGTGCTTGGTTGACAGAGTAAATATTTTTCTTTTAGAGGAGTTGATGTAAGGTTAGTCATGGAATAAGTTTAGGAAAATTATACTTTCTCACGCCATTTCAAAATCTCAATCTCCACCCCCAAGAAGCAATATTTTATTCAATCTATAATGCATACAACGTGTTTGATGAATTCGGGCAAATAGAAATCTAGTTATTTTTTTAAAAAAATCAGATGAAAAGTGATTAAAGACAACAGCTTTTAATCTTTGATAATCCAGTGATTATCACCATTTTATTTGAGTTTTTTTTTTTATATAAATTTTATTTTTAAGGCGCTGAAGTTGGAAAAATTGGAAGCTAGCTAGCTAGATCATTGATACATGTAGAAATTTTTTATATATATTATCTCAAGAGCTAGCTAGATAGCTGCTCGTTACTCTGTAAATTAATGTATGGGTATGTAGATTTTGCGTACTTTCCTTGCGATAATCATTTTTAGGTTTGATTAATGTCTAGTTCTAAATCTACCAACTGCCATACATATATTATGTAAGAAAGAAAAGGGGTCAACGCACATTTGAGTTGGGATTTTGTATTTTTTATTTAATTTCGCATTATCTCTTAGGTTTTAATGTTTTTAATATGACTATCAAATTATCTTATTTTCTGGCCATTTGCTTTCTTTTCTTAAGTTCTACCTAAAAAATTAACCCCTACCTCATATATCTTTGTTTAATGGTATTAGAACTTATGTTTTAAGTTAGGGGTAAAATAACAACTCTACAAGTATTATTGTAGTCTGTATTATTATGTAGGTAAATAATAACATAAATGATATTTTGTAGTCTACTCAAGTTATGGAAGCGACCGACTATGGTATTTTAATTTCTTTTTATACTAAAGTCACTAAGTGAGATTGAATGTAGCACTTTATTGTTCTCTCGTTTTTTTTTTAATTATTTTTTTTAAGTATTGTTCTATAGTCTTTAAGTGAGATTGAATGGGTTTCAAATTTTAATATTTGTTGTTCTATAGAAATTTATTACACTAATTGTTGGTTGTTTTTTTTTTAGATGGATTATTCAACTTCAACCAATGATGTGCAAGAGTCAATACAAAGTCCAGATATGCCTCTGCCTCCACCCTCATCCAATGTAAGTGATAAATCTAACATTGGTGGGTCACAAAGTAGTAGAGTTAGGTCAATGGTTTGGGATCACTTTACAATAATACCAAAATGTGATCCCACTAAACCTAGCGCTGCATGTAATTATTGTGGTGTTTCGTATGCATGTGATACAAAGATCAATGATACGAAATCTATGAAGTATCACATTGAGAAGCAATGTAAGAAATGTTTGTTTAAGAATATGGATAAGTCTCAGACAACTCTAGGTTGGAATGAAGAGAGAGGTAGTGGTAGTGGGGGGCTTGTGCCCATTGCATTTAATGTTGAGACTTGCCGACAAGCCTTAGCAGAGATGATTATTGTTGATGAGTTGCCAATTAGGTTTGTTGAATGAGAGGATTTCAAAAAGTTATGCTTGTGGTTTGCCCTAAATGGGTAGGGATTCCATCCCGTTGGACGATTGCGAATGATTGTTTTAATTTGTTTATGAGGGAAAATAAATAAATTGAGAAGTGCTCTTCGAGGGCAACGAATTTCCCTCACCACGGATACATGGACATCCATGCAAAACCTCAACTATATGTGTCTCACAGCACATTTTATTGATGATGATTGGAAGCTACATAAGAGGATTTTGTCCTTTTCTTTGATTGAAAATCACAAGGGTGATACACTTGGTAAATGTATAGAGTTGTGTTTGCATGATTGAGGGCGACCGAAAATCCTTGCAATCACTCTTGATAATGCAAGTTCTAATAATGATGTCGTTTCTTATTTGAAAAAAAAAACCAAGTGTTGCCCAAATGATTAACACAAGAGGGGGGGTGAATTGAGTTGTATTTAAAAAATTAACAATTATAAATCAAATATACAATATAAAATATAAACAAAATATGAAATAGCAATAAATATAAAGAGTAAGGGTAAGAGAGAAGAAAACTCAGTATGTTAACGAGGTTCGGCCCCACTGCTTACGTCCTCGCCTCAAGCTACCCCTTGAGGATCCCCGAATTCACTATTCAATCTCCTTCAGGTGGAGATAGAAACCTATTACACCTTTGAACAACACCGCTACAAAGGATCCGTGTAGAACACCCTCTACACTTGCAATCACCTTACACGTGGTGATTCAACGATTCCCTGTGTAGAACACTTTCTACACGCACAAGGGTTGTACACACCCTTTTACTGATACAATATTTGATAGTGGGTAGGATATCAGAAAACACTCCTCAATGAGTGAAATAAGAACAATACAAGCACAAACTATATCTCTCAAAATGAATAAGAGTTAAGGCTCAATGCTTAGAGAAGAGAGAATGAAAGCTTTGAATGAGAGTTGTATGCTCTTGGTGTTGTGAATGTGAAGCTCTCAAATGATCTATTTATAGGCATATGAGACTTCATATTCAAATTTAAAAAGATTCACATGTCAAAAACATCATCATTCATTTTTCAAAAATTTCAAACCTAATCTTTTTACTTTTTGCATATGACAAAAGGAGCACACTTTACTTTTCAAAAAAAATTCAAACAAAGGCATATTCCTTTTGCATAAGTCAAGAAAAGCATTAATCACTTTTGAAATATATTCAAATAAAACATGCACATGTGAAAGATGACAATCAATCATTTTTATTTTCAAAGTTCAACCCTTTAATCATGGCATGCACATGTGAAAGATGACAATCAATTATCTTTCAAAATTTTCAAATTTAATTTTCAAAATATTCATGCACATGTGAAAAATGTATTTTAATGCTTTATGATAAAATATTAATTTTGAGCCATAATCCTAATTTCGAATTTTGAAGAGATTTACAACATTACTCTATGACTTTAATGTGAACTTGTCTCCCTTCTTGCTCATGCTTGGTTTCTTGATGTGCTTGACTCCATTGTGTAGATAACTTGAGCTTGAGACTCCTTTATTCTATGAATTCATTTGTTATCATCAAAATCCGTGTGTAAATATATAATTACACAAAACTTGAAACCTTCGGTTCAACACCAAGTATAGGAGAGATACGATCTTGGAACATGAATTCTTGCATGGTCGATGTTGTGTCCACATTTTGAACTTAATTGTCCGTGAGGGATTGAAAAAATATGAGGAGTCTATTGCAAATGTGAGAAGTGTTGTGAAGTATGTGAAATCATCCCCTCAAAGGTGGAGTACATTTAAGAAATGTGTGAGGTTGAGAGAAATTCAATGCAAAAGTCATGTTTGCCTAGATATACCGACTAGGCGGAACTCCACCTATCATATGTTGGAGAGAGTTTCAAAATTTAGAAAGGCTTTTGATCGGTTAGAATAAGAAGATGAATACTTTTTAAATAGTATTGGAGATGACGATGATGAAGGTGATGTGGTGACTAGGA
This sequence comes from Carya cathayensis, assembly GCA_011037825.1. Classification (NCBI taxonomy): domain Eukaryota; kingdom Viridiplantae; phylum Streptophyta; class Magnoliopsida; order Fagales; family Juglandaceae; genus Carya; species Carya cathayensis. The sequence goes on from QGSO01000851.1 coordinate 150,046, forward strand.
GAAAGTCAAATAAGTTAGGGCCTCCCAATGCATCCGATTAGGACAATGTACAGTTGTTTGAGAAGTTTCTTACATTATTTCATGATGCAACTTTATGCTTTTCGGGAGGTATATATGTAACTTGCAATACTTTTTTTACGGAGTTGGTTACTATTAAAAATGCCATTAACATAGAATGTGAAGAAGGAAGCTCTGTGGTGGGATTAATGGCCACAAATATGAAACGAAAGTTTGAAAAGTATTAGGAGAATATGGACAATCAGAATATGTTGCTGTACGTTGGGATTGTTCTTGATTCTCACTATAAGATGTGATATCTTGACTTTGGGTTGAGAAAAATGTATGCATATGATCATTCAAAAATCATTGATTTAAGTTGGAATGTCAAAAATACATTATCTGCATGATCCAAAATGAAGAAGGAGTTCTCCTCAACGCACAAGTTCCCCACGTGAAGATGCAAGTCCTTCCATAGATCAGTCTGCGAATAGACAAGCTGCATTGATGACCTAATTTAAACAAGAGTTACAGTCAGAAGACTCTTTGAAAAGCAAGTTAGAGTTTGATAGATATCTACCTGAAAAATGTGAGGATCAATGTGACAGTTTTAACCTACTAAATTCGTGGAAAGTGAATTCAATTAGATTATCACGTACTTTCAAATGTTGTACACAATGTACTTGCAATATCGATATCTACTATGGCTTCTGAATCTACATTCAGCACTGCGAGTCGTGTAATTGACCCTTTCCGAAATAGTTTAAATCCGATGATAGTTGATGTAACAGCCCGCTAAAATTATCAGTTTTGGATTATTTCCCGACAGCAATCACATCTCTCTCGTCTTTACCCTTATTTGGAATCACGCGTATAGATTATCTTTTCCGTAAATCACGTAATTTGTTCTTCACCGACAGCTGTAAAATCATGAACAGTTTTATCCTAAGCGTTGTACCTCGATGGCGTTTTTCTGGATTTTATCCATCGAATTTCAAAGTATTAAATAAGCTTGTTTTTAAAGTAGCACAATTATAATAATTTAATGAGTTCTGAAAATATTATAATTGTGGATATTTATTTAAATTAAATATTTTAATTGTTTTAAGATATTAAGAGGTTTAATTTTACGTTGAAAATTCTTATTTAAATTTAAGTGTTTTATGCACTTTGATTAATTAACGGTACTTTATCATTTTTATATAATGATGAAGAAATATTATTTTATAAATTTTAGTTTATAAAATAATATTCTACCTTAATTCATCGTGGTGTTTTATTTAAAGTGTTTTATTTAAAATAAAACATTTACGCGTTTTTAATCAGTGTTTTAACTCACTGTTGGTTTATTTGAGGATCCCGAAATGTAGAATTGAAGCGATATACTCTGGCCCTACCTTTTTTCTCTTCACTTTTTCTATTTTTCTTTTTATTTT
>QGSO01000851.1:154162-347702 GCA_011037825.1 Carya cathayensis
ATAAAAAAAACTAAAGATAGAGGATTATACCATCGACGGGATAACCCGTGCGTCGCTCGCTGCTCGTCACGAACATGCGTCGGAGGAGCGTACGTGGCGGTACGGTGTCTGTCCACCACATAAAGTGGTAGTTTGGGCTTGAGAAAGGCTAGGCGTGGTCTTGGAAGACTCACGGTCAAAGGTGGCGGAGCACGGCGGCGTCACGCCGTGAACAGTAACTCCGAACGGTGAGCGGAGGAGACGCGAGGTAGCGAAAAGCCATAGAACTTCATGGAAAGCTAGGGAAAGGTAAAGGAACATGTGGTGGAGCTGTGGTGGTGAGGTGGTGGTCGGACGGTGGCTAACGGCGGCGGATCGGCCGTTTGAAACCATTTTTGGCCTTGGAGAGTGAGGGAGAGTGTGAGCTCTACGAAGCTCCGTTGGCCATGAAATTTCTTGGAGAGGTTCATGAGGATGAGAGGAACAAGATGGTGGTGGTGAAACACCACGGGTGGCCGTGTACGGCGGCGCACGGTGGTGCAACCGAACGGGTGTTTTGAGAAACCCATATGAAAAAAGTGAGAGTTTGGGAAAAAGAAAGACATGGGGAGGAAGCCCTTGATGTGGTGAATCCAATGGTGGTGCTTGGTGGCTGATTTGGCCGTGTATGGTGGTCCAAAATGGTGAAAAACCTTAAAAACCCATTTGTTTGGAGGCGAGAGTGGCGGCTAACGGTGGCTCGGATGGAGGTGAAACTTGGAGGGGATGTTCACCGGTGAGAGGGGAAGAAATCTGGGTGGGTGGTGTAGTCCACGCCGCCGGCGAGCGGCGGTTCTGGGCGGAGAAAGAAATCGGCAACAGGGGAGAAAACAGGGCAGGGGCAGCAACTTCCGGCGGCTCTCGGAGACTAACGGCTGGTCCGATGGCTCTGAAAATTGGAGGGGATGAACTTTGGTGAGAGAGGAAGAGAATGGCGGGGTGGTGTACGACACCTCCACCGGACGGCGGAGAAACGGGCGGTCAAAGGGGCGGCGACGGTAATGAGACAAGAAGGAAGAGAACGGTAAGAGAGAGAGAAGGAGAGGCCGGTTTAGTACACCACCGGCGTGGTTGGACTCGCCGGAGGGAGAGGAAGAGGCCGGAGTGGGAGGTGGGGTCCGGCGGCCGGAGGTGGCGCCGGCTGGAGCTCAAACCCGAACGGCAATGGTGGAGAGTTCACGCATCCGTCGGCCAAAGAGAGAGAAAGGGAGAGAAAAAAAGTATGTCATGAACGGGGGCAGGTAACCTTGTGTTGCATGTCTCGACGCTTCAAATGTCCGTTCAATTCCAAGCGGAATTTGGGGGCGTCACAGTTGAGGCTCTCATATGTGTACAAAATTGGCTTCGTTCTTCCTCTACCTCAATAAGCCTTATGACTTTAATGGATGAAGTGAATGAATTTGAGAAGCAGATAGATATGTGTATGTAATCAATTTACTTTTAATTTATTTTGTGGTATATTTTGTTTTATCTTCTATATTATTTAACTTTATTTAATTTGTTTTGTTTTAAATTTTTATGGATAAAAGTAGAACTTATTAGGATTTTGCTGATGCTGCAGAATGATCAAATTCAATGCCTATCGGCTCTTAACCCAATGTTGATGTAAGACCAAAAAAGTGAGATCGTGAGAAATTAGAATGATTGTGCTCACTAAAATCTATTTTTTGTTCCATTTTTATTTCTTTCTCTTGTCTTTTTTCTGTTAGTAAATATTTTCTTTTCTTTGTTGTGTTTTTATTTTTAAGTGCATGGGAATATATAAATCCAATATCAATGTAAATGTAAATGTTAGGAGACATTCTTTTAACTTAACTTTACAGTAACAAGAATATCATATTCATTGTTCTTACGTACACACCTTAATTTAACTTAATGTGCTGTCATGACTTTCTTTAGGTGAGCTCATCTTGTTTTCCTTTTGGGTAAAGTAAATAGGTGCCCACTGCCCATTTTATTTGATAAAATTACTAGTGACATGCATTCAAATTCTTTATAATATTGATGTGGCTTGGGATTTTCTTTATCAATCCTAGATTCCTAAGTATCTTTCACTTTCATGTTATTTTAATATGTCACATGGCTCACATCCAAATTATATTCACAATTCACTTGATGGGAAATCTCTTAGAGGAAAGTGTGGTTTTTGCAGTTGACCGAGCTCATCTTGATTTGTTCAAATCTGAAACAGTAACCATTTAGATTCTTTTCTATTCTTATGTGTTTGGTGATAAGAACTTTTAATAATAATTTATTTGTTTACACTTTACTGAGTATTGTGAAAATATTAAAATGTGAAAAGTATGTCAAGCCAAAAAGATGTAGGAGCTACCAAGGCCTAATTGTATAATTCGTATTTTGTATTGATGTAATTATGTTAATGCTTTATGCTATTGTTGGTCATTTTTTTTAATAAGTAATTTATGCTACTGTTAGTCTGCTATAGTGTTTTTATGGTAAATTATTAAATATGACTTTTAGTCTTCGATAGTTTTTTTTTAAAACATTTTAATTTTCAATTTTTGAAACTTGTATAATTTTCAGCTTTCATTATCTATGCTTGGGAATGGTTTTTTTTTTCTTTCTTTTAGAAGACAGATTTGAATCATTTGATGTATGTAAGATACATGAAGGTAGATTTCAATTGATTTTTTTTTAAAGACCTTTCTTTCTTTTTTTAAATAATGCAAGTTGCAATTAAGTTACTAGTTTGCTATATGATAAATATTAAATAGTATATACTATGATTGATTGATAACCTTGTTTAAATTGTTTGGATGTATATAGAAAATTTTTTATTTTTTTTGTAATAAAATATTTTATTCAAATTTATTGTATATAGGAAATTTTTTTAATGGTTATTTTTATCTTTCTTTTTAAGTATTTTTTGGTATTTTTGGCTTAAAACTAGAGAAATTGTTAGTGAATTTTAACTACTGGGCTGAAAGTTATGTAAGGAAAAGATTGGGTCATTGGCCCATTTGTAACATAGTCGGACAGACCAGATCGGACCGTCCTGAATGGGACCGGATCGCCAGCCCGGTCTTTATGAAGTTCGGCCTGGTCCGGGATGGGAAAACCCTGGACCGAATAGGTCCGGTCCAATCCATAAAACCCCCCAGGACCGAAACGGACCGAATTCCCCCTATTAGTGGGACTAGTATTATTATTCTTTTTATTAAGTTTTTATCGTGCTAATGATCCATTTTCCTGTCTTTTAACCGTTAACGAGACTCTGGGAGTTATAATTTTTATGCTACTTGTCATCGTGGTTCAGTTGTTGTCATATAAAATATTATATATAAATAAAAAGAGTGATGCTACATGGACCGAAAAAACATCTCAAAAATTCTCACCGAGTACCCTTTTTTTTCTTAAATTTTTTTTCATTCAGTTTTTTTATATTCTTAAATATTTTTTCTTGAAAAAAAATTTCACACCATCACTTAAAAAAATTTACTTAATTATTAAGTTAAAAAAAACATTTGATAAAAATAAAAGGAGCTTTAGCATTTCTTAAATAAAAAATCTTACATTTTTATATTTTATTAATAAGAGCACGTGTGATGAGATGTATTTGAACTATTCTATTCTCAAATAGCTACGTAGGCTATCCACATTATTTAAATAATAAGAATTAACTTATAAAACTACAAATTCAAAAATTTATTTTTTAACTCAAATCATCTTTTATAAAAATATAGAGGTTTTATAATCGATGACTTTATTAGTGTATGTTGACAACGTGTTTCACACATCGGGTGTTGGACTCAGTTACCTACAAAACAGAAAATATGAGAGGCTCGGGGTTGAAGGGTTATCTCCGATGCCTAAGTCAGTTTTATATTTTTTGGACAGAATACTAGTAAGGTAGAGATCATAAGTCCTGAATTCTAACCTAGCGCATGACTTGTATATTGCTTCTCGAGATGGTACTATGTGCCCCATGTCAGAGGCCCTTGTCACCTGTATGAGATACCACATTATTGACTTTAATGCGACGTGGCCTCCTCGAGCCACACCTTAGTGGCAGGGGTGGTTGCAGCTATCTTTTGTGTGCTCTATTAGGAACATGAGATTTTGCCATGATCTCTGTCTATGTCATATATCTGATCCTTAAATGCGGAATGGTTTTGTCATGGCGTGCATTTGCAAGGTAGTGTTAGAGTAGGTGGTGTCTTATCTTTCCACGTCAACCAGTTTCCCGAGCAAGCCCTGAGCCTTTTTCTTCCTTACACAATTCATGGCCTGATTATACTGCTGATCACTAGGCCTCTAGGATAAACTCAGCCCGACCTGGGAAGGATATTAACATCCCTCCCAGTTAGGCCTAGCCCGATAAGGGATGCAAACATTTATTTCAGTTCCAACATCAATTCCTACTGCACATGTACGATGAGAATTTTTATCTTATTTTCTTACTTCCTCTTTATCCCCCACCCACTCCCTAATTTTATTTTATATTTTTAAATTATTTTGTGCTTGATGGCTTATAACATTTCAGGATGCTTGTCACGCGTGTCTATCTGTTTTGCTATGTCGAGGATTGCATCTCACTGCTTGATCACATGCGCCTTTGTGTAGTGGAAATCGTGAGACTTGTCTCCGTTGTTTCGTTTCTAATGACACGTGTAACTCTCTTACCTGGGCATCTCAATCGCTGCATTTGCCTATTTAAACACACTGCTTTTACCTTATTGCTTTCTTATTCGATCGTTCATGTTGTGTCCCTTATTTGTTTCCTCTTGTTTCTTTTCTTCTATGTTCACTTTCTTTTCATTCACCTTCAAACTCTTTCCTTATCTCTCTCATTCCTCCTTTAATGGCACCCTAGAACACATTCTGTTTTGTTTCTTAAGGTTCTCGTTCATCCCATTTGGAGGGACCTTCTAGGGTCTTGGGATCTGGATCCCCCGAGGTCTGTGATAAATCTTAGTTCTTCGAGGTATCACTGGGCTTTGGTTGTCACTTCCGCAGACTTGAGGTCATTCAGATCTTCTTTCAAAGCGCCAACTCCACCAACTTTGAGGCTTCAGTGAATAACCAAGGGGCCGTCGACTCGGAGGGCTTTGCCACAAAGATGGCATTGTACCCTTCAATGTTCACAAAGGGGATTGCTAGCCCATCGCAAGGGGTTTTGACAGTTTCTATCAAGGAAGTATAAAATGGATTTTTTTATTCTATACATTTTCTCAAGTATTTTTATTTTTTAAAAAAATTTATAAATTTATTTAAAAATATTTATTTAATTATTAAATAAAAAATACTATTACTAATTTTTCTCCAGTGACTTTTCTAGATAGGATAAACATTTCCCTCTAACTACTATGTAGAAGTTGTAGGGTTTGATGGGGTTTATTGTTGCTTTTATTATTCATGAATAATGATATATTTTTATTTTTATTAATGAATACAATCATACCACTACATTAAAAATTAATTTTAATATTTCAAAAATATCATGAAAATTTATAAAGTAGTTGCAAAATATTTGCATTTGAATCAATTTTCTTTGTTTATTAATATTGTTGTCGGTTCATTTTCAGACCAATAAGAAAGTAGACTTTGAAGCAATTAATTTCTTTATCGAGGCCCGTTGAGGGTGAATGATTGAAACTGTTTCCTAACAGTCATTCCTAACCGTCTAACCAAATCTTCAACTAACACTTTTCTTTTACTTGTATTTATTAATTTATTTATTCCTTTAAATAAATAAATTTTCCCGTGCTTTCGGCCAAGTTCCACTTCACTACTTCGCTCGATTCTTCCCTGCTGTTTCTTCTGAGCCAAGTTTGGACCAAATATACATTGAATAATGCTCTGAAAATTATATTATAGTAGTAGTGGTTGTGGGATTAGGCGTCCCAGCATGACTTGGTCTAAAAGCTAAAACAATTCTGACTTGTCTTCTTCTCCATCCTTATCATCATTTTTCGATAAATAAATTTAAAATATTATTTTTTAATAATATTTCGTACATTTTTTTAAATAATAAGTAAAATGTACACATTCTAAAACTAAATATTCTTTTAAAGCGAACATTTTTACTATATAAAGCAATAAATAAAGATAATCAATACAACATATATATAAAAAAATTAAATTATTTATTATATTTTATATAAAAATTTTAAAAAAATATAATAATAAAATAAGATAAAATATTCTCAAAACCCAAACTTGAGCATTGATGGCAAATGATATTTGACTTCCCCAGGGGTAGAGAAAGTGCAAAGGACGTCCCCATGAAAAGTGTGCATTTACAGATTTGAGGATGTGAGCGACAGCTTGTACAAATGTGCATGGAAGTAGATGGCCTTATCCTTAAGTTGGTTGGTCCATGTGACTTTAAAAATGAGCGTGTGCATAAAGTACAAGTTCCCCAAATGTGTGGGAATTTCGTTCAATTGACTGTCCGAGTTGTGAAAAAAAAAATTGGATAATGTGATGGACTTTACACATTACTGTAAAAGTATAAAAGGAAGACATACCTTTCGAGTTACAACTCAATCAAATCTATTTAACTTTGATATAAAGGCCTTGTACTCGATTATTCCTATCAGTCGAAATACTTTAGAAAGAAACTGGACCAATGATCATGATTCTTGATCATATTCCTCAAAGACTTGTATTTAATTATTGGTAAAGTATTTAATTATCATCTATGCTTTCTATTTCTATATTGAAAATTGCTTCGGCCACTTAGAGGTGGTTTCGAGACTTTTTTTGATTTAATTTTTAATTTAATAATTAATAAAATATTTTTTTTTATTGATGTGGAGAATTATTGCTTTTTAAATATTTAAGGGTATAAAAAAATAGAATACAACTTTCGGATCACATTGGAACAAGGGAAATAATCTAGTTATAAATAAATTACACAAAAATATTTTCACAAATTAATATAAATTAATGTGATTTATTAGATTGTAAAGTTACTTTTACTATATGGTAGGTTTAACAAATCAAATCAAATTACGTTAGTTTGTAAAACTATTTTATATAATTCTTTTGTAAATATAGCAGTACTCTTAAAATAATGTGTCGGTCGATGCATTGCCACCCTTCTACATTTTGTATATTTCTCATTGGTGGTAATATTTTCAAGAATTATTTGTTCATGACAAACGGTGTAATAAATGAAGTTAGGTTTTTGTGCAACAACATAAGTGTATAGTATGAAGGGCAGTGAAATAAAGGTCTATTTATCATTTATTATATTTAAATATATATTAATATATAAATATATATAATTTAAATAAAATGTTAAAAATCACAAATTGTCATTAGACGGCAGTAGATGATGTGCAGCTTTTCTAACCACTGGTCATATCAGAATCGAAGCGATTGATTGAGCAATATCAGCAGTGAAAGGTGCATTTCACATCCTGAGCAATCTGAGCAGCCAATGGCGTGACCACACACGGTCCCCCGCACCAACCCAAGCCCAGTGTTCACATTATTCACAGAGTGACAAAATCAAGATCTGAAAATCTCCCAAAATGGTCCGCGCTAGTATAAGAGGTTGGAGGAGATATAAAATTTTTATTTTATTTTATTATTATAAATTTTTTAAATTTTTATATAAAATATAATAAATAAATAATTATATTTATTATTTGTCTTATTTATTTAATTATTATATATATTTTAAAATTTTATATAAAATATAATAAATAATTTAATAATTTTAAATTTTATAATAAAAATAATATTATATTAATATTTTATTTAATTTTAGAATCAGTCATCGTTACTATAAACCATACCATGCTCAGTCTTCTAATAAACTCATAAATAAATAAAATAGTACATTTATTTTTTTTTTATCGTAAGCGGTGACGACACAGGGCTCCTTCAAACAACCTTGCGTTGCTGTCCCGAGTCCACCCACGAGCATCTGGTTGGTTGCGAATCTATTCCGATGCCCAGTCTCTCTCTCTCTCTCTCTCTGTATCACATTCCCTCGGTTCCAGCGACGACAGGTCCGCCGTTCTTTTTCTCAAACCTTTTTCCGGGGATTTTTCTCCCAAAAGAGCTTTTCGTTCATACGCTTCTTCTTTTCTTTCTTTTTCTGATCTGAGAAAATCGTGGACTGCGATGAAGCTTAAAGTTTATTTTTTGTTATTTTTGGGTTCTAGGATTTTGTTTTATTGTTTGGTTTATGCATAGTTTGAGTAAAAGCTAAGCAATGGGTTGTGAGGTACGACGGGTTTATTTTTGTGTGTGAGTTCTGTTACGTGTTTTATTCACTCAAACATAAATGATATTTTGTTCCATTTTTTTGTTTCTTCTCACCCCAAACTGTTGGTTTTATGCTCAATTCGGTCACTGAGAAAATGAGCAAGAATGAAAAGCAATAGCAGATTTAAATGAGATTAATTACATATTGGGAACTAGAAGATAATTTTTTCTTGACTTTTAGAGTGAGACTTTTATAAACGATTAAGACAAGGGAAGAGGTAGTTCTGTTATTTCTAAGCAGTTCTCCAGATTATTACGTCAATAGAATTTAGAATAGTTTTATTTTGTTCGAATTGAAATTCTGACGCCCAAGAATTAGACTCAGGGTTGTTTCAATTTTTCGGATAGTGTAGTTTGCTTTCGCAAGAGTCTTACTCTCTTTTCCTGGACTCGGAATTTTCCAAACCGTCAAAACTCATTGACAGAGCTAAGGAAACGTAGCATGTAAATCATTCCAACTAAACCAACGCGTGTACTAGGCTCAGTTTTGAGTCAAAAGTTTGTTTTTCTCCCGTTTACTCTTTTTCCGTGGGATTGAGAGTGGTCTCTTTGGCTGTTAGTCTCTCCTTTGAGGATGAACTTGGTTGAATCTTATTGCAGGACTAGCTCAGTGTAGAACTTAGAAGCATCGGACTCATATCAGTTGGGAAAGACTCTTTCGGCCGGAGAAAAGGAGAGTATTTCTGATTATGTACTTCTAAGAAAATACCTTGTTCTTGTGGAGGAGTTATTCAGAAATGGCTTTTGAGCCATTGGTTTGGTATTGTCGGCCGGTGAAAAATGGGGTGTGGGCAAGGGCTGTGGAGAATGCATTTGGGCAATACACACCGTGTGCAGTTGACTCTCTAGTAGTCTGCATTTCTCATTTGGTTGTTCTGGGTCTGTGCTGCTACCGGGTATGGAGGATCAAGAAGGATTTCAAAGTCCAGAGGTTCTGCCTGAGGTCGAAGTTTTATAATTATGTTTTGGGGTTATTGGCTGCTTATTGTACTGCCGAGCCTTTGTTTAGATTATTTATGGGAATTTCAGTCTTAAATTTGGATGGGCAGACTGGCCTTGCGCCATTTGAGGTGAGCTCATTCTTTTGATTGTTTAATGGCTTGTGCCTTTTTTTTTTTGCCAAATTTTTTCCTGGTTTCACCTGCCTTTTCTATTTGGCGCACACAAAGCATATGGAATTCAAATTTTGGTACGTGTATGCATAGACCGAACCATATGCATGTGGTGTACAATCTAATTTGTTTTCGAGAGAAGACAAATCAAATTGTTTGTGGGAGTTTTTAAATCATTATATCTGATTTTTTTGTTGTTTTGAAAATTACATTATCTCAATTGGTCACCGTATGTTTGAATACATTTGATTTTGGTTTCTTTATTGGTTTAATTTGGATGTTTTGTACATTGAAACTTAGATTAGTTCAAGAAATTATGGATATTTTAAGCACATTTGGCGTTTCTTAACTCCTGCCTTTATTTCTGTAGTCTACTTCAAAATCTTTATATTGATCCTTTGTTGGCAGACTGTTTCTCTACTCATTGAGGCTCTTGCGTGGTGCTCTATGCTGGTCTTGATTGGTGTAGAAACTAAAGTCTACATCTGTGAGGTTCGATGGTTTGTCAGATTTGGAGTCATTTATGCTCTAGTTGGGGATGCTGTAATGCTCAATCTTGTTCTTTCAGCACAGGATTTTTATGATAGGTTTGCGTTTCTTTGGTTACTTGAACTGGATACCTCCTTGGCCAGTGATAATACAACTTCATTTTAATATTCTGTCTGTCTGTCTGTCTGTCTCTGGCATAAACACATGAAAATATCCGTATTTATTGAAGTATGGATTTTTTGTTCATTCTTATGTTTCTTCTTATAAAAAAAGAGAGTTCTTACTAACGGTTCTAACTTTCATTCTAGTTAAATTAATATTCTGTATGAGTATAGTCAAAATTGGCGTGGGATCATATGAATGATGTAGTGCAATGGTAGTTTGCTCAGATTAAATCATTGGATTGAAGAAGACCAATGCATTATCTTCTTCAGTATGCTTTGCAAAGGTTGGTGGTGGAAAGACAACTGAAAGTGTTTGTTCTCTGTGCAGGTCCGTACTGTATTTATATATCAGTGAGGTTGTAGTCCAGGTTGGTAGCTCGAGTTCTTACCTACACTTTACACTATTTTTTTTTTTGAAATTTCAAACCTTGCTTATATTTGCATTGCATTAAAGAGCTTGCAAGTATTTGGATTGTGTCTGTAGCCACCCCTAGTTGGCTCAAGTGGTAAGGGCCTTGGCCTTGGAGGTATGATTTCCCAAGTTCTAGGGTTCAAAACTCTTGGGTGCAAAAAACTTATAGGGGTCATACCCCATTGGTGAAAACTCAATGATTTATCTGATCCGTGTGATTTGGGTGCGCTACATGGGTCTGGGGCTTAACTGGGTAAAAGACATTGTGTTTGCATGGTCTCTTGGTTCCTCATATCCAGAAAAAGTGTTTGGACTGAGTCTGGTAATTAGCTTTACCACTTTGTTAGTTTTTGGAGTTAAATAATGTCATGCTAGATTTGTTCAATGAAATATGAAGCATACACACAGACACACTAGCACACTCAAGGCAAATATCACATATATTGAGGCATGGGTTGGGAAGGGTAGATAAGAGAAAAAATTTGCAGCTACCTCATTTAATCCTTTAGATTTGTAGGAACTAGAGTATCAAATCTTTGTTGATTCTGAAGGATGCTAAAGAATTGGTGAAGAGAAAAAAATGATCTAAAATTTCTTTTTCAAACTCCAAATCTCCCTGATGGCTGCAATATTATGAGTTTATAGAAAAATCTGAAGTAAATCTTAATGACTGAAAGACCCACGCCTGAAAAGAGAGTATTCAAAACACCCATGACTAGAATAAGAAATGAAATTAAAAAATGAAACAAAATCAGCTCCATTTGGGATTATAGTTATAATAAAAACTGAAAATACAAATATAAAAATCAGTCCTAATTTCTTGATGGTCTTGGATTGTCATGTAATCTTCCATTATATGTTATGCATGACACACTCACATTTAAATGTCTATGTATTATATATACTCAAAGATGGTGAAAAACGACCTTAGTACAAGGCCTAGGAAAGAATAAGAACAAGTAGTATCATGAGCCCTATGGTAAAGTTTCTATAATGCTTTACTTTCCTGGGCTTCGGCCATTATTTGTAATATGCACATTCTTCATGAATTGCTTGTATCTCTCACTAGTACCTAGTTGTAATTAGGCATGATAGTTGTATACTACTGGTGTACTTAGGCAATGCCTTTTATATCAATAAAATTTTACTTTTACCTATATAAAAAAAGTATTCCATATATAATCTATGCTCGGTTACATTACAAAGCATTCCAAGTAATTTTGATATGTCTATTGTTTCTCTCTACTTTGTGCGTACTTTGACTGGCATTTTCTTTTCTTTGGGATAAAATTCACTTATCAAAGTAAAAATGAGTACCAACCAATATTATTTTTTTAATGCAGGTTTTGTTTGGAATACTTTTACTTGGATATGTTCCTCATTTGGATCCCTATCCTGGTTATACACCAATTCGGACTGAATCAGCTGATGATGCTGCATATTCTGAACTTCCTGGTGGAGATTACGAATGTCCTGAGAGGCGTGGCAGTGTATTTTCAAGTATGTGTATGTCACATTATCAATTGATATCACACGAATGACTTTCGTTTAGAAAATCTCAAATGTTATGAAGCGTTGAATGGATAAAGAAATCATTATTCTTAGAATTAGAACCCAAATCATGTATGGTGTACTATGCTTGGTCTGCCAATCACAAACCGGCACATTTTGTCTGTTCAAACTGACTTCACTACACTGTTCTATTTAACAGTAATCATCATACTGAATGCTTTTTTTATTGTTTTAGTTGATGACTACCTAAAAAACCTGTTTTAATTACTTTCATACTCTCACTTTGTATACTTCTGTGTGCTTGGGCATTGCCTAGTTTCATTCTATTCAATAAAGATTATTACTTATAAAAAAAAAAAATTACTTTCATACTTTAATTACCGATCCAAATTTTTTTTTTCATACCTAATTTTCTTAAAAGGTAGATATTGGGGTGTAGTATTTTGATCTTTCCAGTTGTCTTTTCCCTACCTTGTTTTTTTCCCATGCATGCTTAGTGTATCATGGTGTGATGACACAATTTTCTTTAATTCGGTCTGGGTCTGAATTGATCTTGGTATGGTTGAGCTGCTTTGCAAACTAATTCTGGTTTCTTGTTTTTCTGTCAGAAACGTTTTTTTCATGGATGAATCCTATAATGAAGCTAGGCTATGAAAGACCTCTCACAGAGAAAGATGTGTGGAAATTAGATACTTGGGATCGGACTGAAACATTGAACAATAAGTATGTGGTTTTTTTCTTTTGAATTGGCTTTCTTCACGACTTCTTGTCTAGTTTATTACGGTTTATTTATTGATTTAACTTTGTAGGTTCCAGAGATGTTGGGCTGAGGAATCTCAAAAGCCTAAGCCATGGCTTTTAAGAGCTTTAAATAGCAGCCTTGGTGGAAGGTAAATACTAAGATATACAACTGATGATATGGTTATAATGGAGTAAGAGCAGCTTGTACTTGCCGTTGTCTTGGATAACGTTTTGCTTATTTCTTTGGCAAGGAATGGTTACTGGCACTTTATTGGAAGATTTGAGAATTGGACCTAATGGGACCCAACCAGATTAGTGCTGATTGGATCTCTTATTACCTGAGTGATTTTTTTCCTTCATTGTTGCTAATATAGGTTAATACATTGAAGCTTGAGTTAATTGAATTACTCAAGTTATTCAAACATGACATGGATGCAATCAAGCTTCCCAACTCTGAATATCATAAATCATGGCTATAATACCTCAAATTGAGACTTCTGTGATGAATAGATCTCACATTCGTTGGTAGGGAAAAGTTCTTATCTTTTATAATGATTCTGAGGGACTCCCATTGTAACTATAATTGAATAATTTCCTTTACTCTTATCAAGCCACTTTTGCATGTTCCTAATTACCATCATTTACACCTAATTACCTTACTTTTTTGTTATTTTATTGGTTCCTTATGAGGACGCCAGAGATTTTAGGGGAGAGATTGTAATATCTTGGATTGAGTAGAGGGATGTGGTGAATGGATTATGGGATACCACATTGCTTAGGAGGGAGAAGTTTTTGTTGTTTATGAGGATTCCGAAGGACCCAAATTGTAAGATTGACTAGACATGTTGTAGTATAAGTCCATATGTGACTTGGGCTTTCTTGGGTTGTTGCAATAGCTGGTCTTAAATGCTCATGTAAATTTTTTCCTTTCCATGTTCTAATTCTAATGGTGTTAATCAAATAGAAGAATGGCTGTACAAATAATCTAGAAATTGATATTGTGGGAGTTGGAGTCCTAATATGGAAGAAATCTGTAAGTATTTTCTTTTTTGTGAAGTAAAGAAATCTGGAAGAAAAATGCTGTGGTCAAAACTGCACTTCTCCCTTTTACTTTTCACGTAAAGCAGATAGAAACCTTTCATAACTTTACTTTGTGTATGTTGATCTGCTTCCTATATCATTATTATGTCTGAGCATCTCATGGGTGTCCTCTTTTTGCTTCCTGTAGGTTTTGGTGGGGAGGGTTTTGGAAGGTAACAAGCTTATGCTTTTTGTAAAATTCTATTCTTCAATTTTCTACGCACCCCCCAACATGTCTGCACATGGACATGCACAACGATCTATCACCATTTTAATTACATTTCTTTTAACATATTTATCAATTCTGTAGGTTGGCAATGATGCATCCCAATTTGTGGGGCCTCTCGTCTTAAATCTTCTCCTACAGGTACTTTTGTTTTGTTCAATGCTATGTATAAATCAATCCTTTTTAGTAAGCTATTGTCTTGGGCATCTGTCACTGATTGTAATGGGTATAGTTTTCATATTTTACCTGTATCCATTTCTAGTTCCTAGTTGTTGTTAGTTGTATTCTTTGTATTCTTCTTGTGTACTTGGGCTATGCCTTCTTAACTTTACCTATAAAAGAAATCAATCATTTTTAAGTTCTCTATTTGACATCAAACCCTAGGAAGCACTTAATTGCAATTCTCAACATGATGTGTCCAATAGAGTATATGAATATAGATAGATTTTTATTGAAATTGGATAAGTACTAAATACTACTCATCATTATTGATGATGCTGATATTATGATTAACTCAAGTTATTTGGAATATGATCCTCTTTAGGCCTCTTGAATCGGTTTTCTGAAGGCTATTCCTGGAAACATGGTTTCAAAAATCATAGTAGAAATCTGTTTTCTATTTTGTATACAAAATGTGTTTGGATGGATATAACTCGAACTTTTATCAGAAAATAAAACAAGGAATATTTCAGAGAGCTCATGTAGGGTGTGAAATATTTTATCATTATGAAGAGAGTCAGAGAGGGAGAGGAAGGCCCTTGGATGGTGAGAGTTGTGGTCTGGGAAATCTTGTGGGCAACATAATCAGATTTAAAGAGATGGTGTTGGAGGTGGAAATGAGGGTGCAATTGGATGATAAGTTTAGGGGAGTGAGAGATAAAGCGAGGGAGACAGAGTGTAAGAGTGGGAGGCAGCTGGTTTGCATCTGCAAACCCTTGAAAAAATTATTTACATTGATGACAGTCGCGCAGGGTGGGGGGTATGGGCTGGGTTCCCAATACCCAAAACCAACTGCTTGGCCTTTAATCTACTTGACTCAAGCTGGAAGTTGACCTGCTTTGCATAGGGATTTTCGGTTCCAACCCTAATTCAATTCTCTTTTTTCACCCAATTATATAGGAGTTGGGAGTTAATGTTTTGGGTTTAAGCGGAGAACTTGGCCATGCATGAAAACTAGTCCTAGACTTTAATTGAAATATTCATATAAAGACAAAAAATTGTTCTTAATATTAAAACGAAGCCTTTTCAATGAATTGAAGGGTGGTTTTGTTGTTTTATATTTTTCTTTTCAAAGTCAATGGTAGTTTAGGGGGGTAAGTTACATTGAGGTGGTAGCAGGGGTGGGGAATTATTTATCCCATCTTAATTTGATGTTTTTGTTTTTTACTATTTTGGAAAGCTGTCATGTTGTGTGCTGTTTTCAGCTAGTTGTCTAGCTCGTCTGGCCCACCAACTTATTGTCGGTTTAAAATCATTTCCAGTTGAATAGAATTTTTACTATAGGCACACAGATTTGAGCTTCTGTATACACCTAAGTGTGAAGCTTTTAGGACATTTTACATGCTAATCCAAACCAATTCCTGCACTTGCCCCTGTATAAAGAAGTCAAAGGGAATGAAGGATTAGGCGTAGATGGTTGGCTAATAAGGGTGAAAATGTAGGTTTTTTTTCTTTCTCATTTTAGAAAACCGTTATCTCACTTTGCAATTGAAAATCTAATCTATGGTCGTGGTGTTCTTAGTTGTTTTTTATTTTTATTTTATTTTATTTATTTATTTTTAAATTTGAAAAAGCTGGAGAATTGTTTTTTTTTTTTTAATTTAATTTTATTTTATAGGTAAAATAAGATTTTGCTTGATCAAGTAAATAGGCAAAGCCCACGTACACAAGAAGTGTATATGGAGAACACCTAGTTACAAGTTAGGATCCAGAAATGGATACAAGAAAATCATTGGAACTAGTCCCATTGAGGACAATGACAGAAGCCCACAAAAATAAATTATGGAAGAAGAAACATCTAAGATCATCCTACTAGCGCTCTCAATCTTCAAAACTCTGAGACGGAAGCAAATCATATCCACTCTGCAGCAATTTGGCGATTACCTGGAAGGCCTCTCCAATTAGCAAGGAGATCCACCACCCTCCTAGGCATTGCCCACTTACTCAAGTCCATGGCAATGTGAATATGAGCATTGCTATTAGGGAAATTAGGGGACTTATTATGCTTAAGGTGTTATTTGATGAAGTTTACATTTAAAGATGGTACTTGATGGTCAGATCTATGCTTTTTCAGCAGTAATGGTTCAATGATAAACAATTTCTGCGTAAATTTAAATTAATAAACAAATGTAGTTATATGCAACAGCATTGTTGAATGATCTAGGAAAGACTATAATCATTTAAACTTAGTCTTCCCCAAAGTATGCAACTTAATTTACATGATGAATTCTCTGCAGTCAATGCAACGGGGGGATCCGGCATGGATCGGTTACATCTATGCCTTCTCAATATTTGCTGGAGTGGTATGGCATTAATCTTCCCTATTTTTTTTTCTAATTTTAATATTCTGGATTATCTATGTATGCCCACCTTTAGCTATGATGTATGCTAATCAAAGTATTGCTGCTTTAATCAATATATGTGTGGTGTGGATCCCTTTCCTTGTATATTGACATGAGCCATTGTAATGATTTTATTTTTAGCTTTCCTTTTCTCATTCTTGCAGTGACATGTTAACATGTGATTACAAACTAAATCAAAAGCTTCCAAGGCAGTTTGATATGGATTAAAACTTGATGGACCAAAATTCAACTTCTTTGTAGTTCACTGCATCCAGTAAGCATTGAACTCACTCTAAAGAATTTAAACATGTAGATTTTGAAGCTTTAGAATTTGTTTCTTCTCGTAACTTTGGGCTTTGGTAAACTAAAATAGTCAGTTCGTACTGCCTTTTGAGGTCACTTTTATGTTTTTCAGAGAGCTCTTTTGTTGATGTCTTTCATCTATGGAAATATTTGTTTGAACTTTCAATTCCTCTGATAGAAACCGAAGTTGCAAATCAATCTTTAGCTACCTCTTTACCCTCTCCATGGGGTCTATCCAACTCCATTTGACTATGCTATCCTTAGCATTATGGAATCTGTATTTTGCGAGTTTGGGCTTTCAATTCATTGAGGCTATATGTTATGGGTTTTGGAGATTGTGTAGGCTCTTGTGATACTTTTCATCCTTGTATTTGTTTGGAGAATATTATGGCATCTCCTACAGTTGTCTTGGAAGAAGCACCTATGGAGTGCTTGTCTTATGTTCCTTTTTCTCTTATTTTAATGTTACCTTCCTTGTGACTAATATGTTGAGTCATTAATTAAATTTTATACTTTCGCCTTATGATTACTAATCACTTTATTTTATTTTGAAGGAGATTAATTTACATTTTAATCCTATTGGAACCCTCCTCTTTCTGCCTGCATCTTTGTTATTAAGCTGAAATTTGACTCATCAAGAAGCTCATACAATTTCTGAATTATATAATTTGTTCCAGGTTTTTGGTGTCTTATGTGAAGCTCAGTATTTTCAGAACGTGATGCGTGTTGGTTTTCGACTGAAATCTACCTTGGTATTTTTTTAACCTTGTTTTTTTCTTACCCTGATCCTTATGAAATGTTTTTGGTGCTTATTTAGATATTTCTTATGTTGATTTGCCTGCCTTTTGGAATGCCTTTCAAGATTGTTCTATTGCATTAGTCCCATGATGTTAACAACTAGTGGCAAACACTACTTTATCAGGCTGTAGCTTCTTCACTTTTCTTCCAGGTGAGAAAGGGTATATGGGGGAATTATGGGATAGAGTTGGGCGATGGGAGGAGTGAGTAGTTGATGTAATACCTTGTATAGTAGATTGAGTATAGAAAGGTGGTGAATGAGATACTGCATTGTTGGGATCGAGAAGTTTTTGTCCTTTTCAAATTATAACTTTGACTAATCCTTTTGGGTTATGGGCCCAGATGTGGCTTGTCTCATCCTTGAGTCGTTATAGTTGATGATGTTGTATAAAACTTTAAATTCTGCTTTTTGGATTTGGCTGGCAAATGGGAGATTTATAGCATGGGCTTGGTGGCATAGGCAGTAGTAGAAGTGAAGCCTATCACCACACCGACCCTGAAATATGAGATGGGTCCCCTTCTTTAAGATTTGATGGAATGGCCTAGCCCACTAAAGAGTTCTTATGTCATATGGGAATGATATGGAAACACATGGCTGGAAAAAATCCTTATGGTTTTGATATCCAGTAGGAATAATAAGAATCAAAATCCAGCTTGGTTGGTGAACCTAGTGATAGGAGACTATCTAGCTTGGTTTGGAGAGCATTTGTTGGGTTAAAGATTTTTTTGTTGCAAAATGTTACAGCCTAAATGCTGTACTATTGACCTACTTGTTTGGATGGATTTTCACCCCAAAGAGTTCCCATACTGCATGCATACATCTGTAAGTAACTTAGTGCAACATGGCAAATTTAATTGAGAGGAATCAGCAAAGAAAAGAAAAACAGGTCAACATCTTATTGTGTATTTGAGAGAGTTTTCACTGGCTGAGGAGTGTCCAAATGAGTTCATTAAGGTGTCTACAGATGAATAAAATCCTCTTTTATATTCTGTTGAGAGTTCGGATTGCTCCACCTAAGTAGAAAGAAAAAGAGGAATTGGAAATTCAAAGGGGAAGCCAGTAATCAAACTCAGTGACATTGAGTTAGTTTCTTGAGAGCTTTTAAATGTTTATCTCACAGTGTCTTCTGATTGCTCTCTTTATTGGGTCCAACAGATGTTTCCACAGACTGCCTATCGAACTATCCACTGATAGATACTGTCGAGTGACTGGATTCTTTTCATATAGCACTTCCCATGTCAATAGATTCAATTAAACCAAAAACGATGCAAATTAACATTTTTAAATACTGTTGAGTTTTGTTTGTTCTTGGAATAAGTAGTAGAAATCAATTTCAGCAGCCAATCTGATTATTGGATGATTGCATGCTATCTACAACTTTGCACTTTGAATCTCTATTGTCTGGATTTGTCAATTTGTGAAATTATTTTCAATTATTTGAGAAAATGCACAGATATTTATTAAGTATGATTTTTTCAAATATGTTTTTCCTGGCACTTCGGCATTTGTGAATATTGGATTTGACATTATTAGAGCCTGCTTTTTTTTCCATTGATGAAAACATACTCCATTCTTTATTTCAGCATTCCTTTTAATACTCATCTGTTGTTGTCTGTAGACGTTTATGGAGGAAAAATACTTCTCTCTTTTAATTGATGTACAAACATATATAGATATATACACTACATACACTTGACACTTATACCCTCACACACTTATACTAATTACAAACATATCCTATAACACTCCCCCTCAAGTTGGGGCATATATATCATATAAACCTAGCTTGAAACAGATAAGTTTTAATTGATTCCAACACAAAGACTTAGTAAACACATCTGCAAGTTGATTAGTAGACTTCACAAAAAGTGTAGCAATGTCACCACTTAGTATCTTATCTCGAATGAAATGACAATTAATCTCTATATGTTTAGTCCTCTCATGGAACACAGGGTTAGAGGCAATATGCACTGTGGCTTGATTATCGCAAAATAACTTGAGAGGGGTAGGAGTTGGAAATCCAATCTCTTAAAGGAAGTGTTGCAACCATGTCAGCTCACTAGTAGTGTGAGCCATTGCCCTGTATTCAGCTTCTGCACTAGACTGAGCTACTACTGCTTGTTTCTTACTCTTCCATGTAACCAAGTTACCTCCTACAAAAGTACAATATCCAGTAGTAGATATTCTATCTGAAGGTGACCGTTCCCAATCAGTATCTGAAAAGGCTTCAACCCTAAAATGTCTATTTGGTCGATATAGTAATCCAAGACCAGGTACTCGCTTAAGATAACGAAAAATATGAATTACAGCATCCTAATGTGAGACATTAGGCGTTTGTAAAAATTGACTCAGTACACTCACTGCATAAAAGATGTCTGGTCTAGTGATAGTGATATAATTCAATTTCTCAACAAGTCTTTGATACCTACCTGGATCTCCAAACAACTCCCCTTCCTCTTTCAAGAATTTACGATTTGAGTCCATAGGGATGTCAATAGGTCGTGCACCCAACATGCCAGTTTCTTCCAGAAGATCAAGGACATATTTCCTCTGAGATAGGTTGATACCCTCTTTAGATCTACTGACTTCAATTCCAAGGAAATATCTGAGCTTGCTCAATCTTTTGTCTGAAACTGATCATGTAAACACTGTTTTAGCCTAGCAAATCCAACAGAGTCACTCCTAGTGATTACAATGTCGTCCAACCAACAAAATGTGACCTGCATCGCCATATAGGTGAAATATTGAATGATTTGTTTGGCATCTATGGAGACCAAATGCCAATACAACATCAGAAAACTTCCCAAACCATACTCGAGGAGATTGTTTTAAACTATATAATGCATTTTTTAACTTGCATACAGTACCTCGATACTCCCCCTGAGCAACAAAACCCAGGTGGTTGCTCCATATAAACTTGTTCATGCAAGTCGCCATGTAGAAATGCATTCTTAACATCCAGCTGAAATAAAGGCCAATTTAAATTAGCAGCAACAGAGATCAACACTCGAATGGAGGATATTTTGGCAACTGGGGAGAAAGTCTCCTCGTAATCAATGCCATATGTTTGAGTGTAACCCTTAGCAACCAAACGGGCTTTCAGACGTTCCACCAAACCATCAGGATGAAATTTGATTGTATATACCCATTTACAGTCAACAGGTTGCTTACTAGGTGGTAGTGGAACAAGTTCCCATGTCTCATGATGATGAAGGGCATCCATTTCATTTTTCATAGTTGTCCTCCATCCTGGATCAGATAAAGCATCCTGAACTGTCTTAGGAATAGAAAGTTGAGAGGTAAAACATGAGAATGGAGGAGATATGGCATGATATGAGACAAATTGTCTAATTGGATGTCGAGTAACACAAGATCGAGTACCTTTGTGGAGAGCAATAGGTGGAGAGTCTGAAGTACTGGGTAACACAGGATCCTTAGATGGAGACATGGTTGGTGAAGGCATGGAAGCCGGTAGCCGTGAACGACGTGAGTAAACCGGTAAAAGAACAGGGAGAAGGGGTGGAGGTGGAGGACTGACGACAGTAGGAGAAAGTGTAAGAGTAGGTAATGGTAGAGGATCATACTCAACACTCGAGGTTGTGTCAAAGAAATAGGGTATGAACTCAAAGAATGTAACATCAGCACTAATGAAGTAGGATCTAAGAACAGGACTATAACAACGATATCCTTTTTGAGTCCGAGAATAACCAACAAAAAAACACTTGGTAGAACGAGGATCAAGCTTATTAAAACCCAGGCCAAGGTTATGAGCATAGCAAACACACCCAAAGATTTTTGGAGGAAGCATAAATGGTGGAGATGAAGGAAACAAGATGGAGAAAGGAGAGGAACCGTTGAGAATTGATGAAGGCATACGGTTAATAAGGTAACAAGCATTAAGAACATCATCACTTCAAAATCGTTTAGAAACATGCATGTGCAGTAAAAGTGCTCGGGTTGGTGTGCTTACAATTGAAGTCTAGATTTTACATAGTTTTTAGAACATATAGGTGTGGAGGATGGGGTATAGAAAGATAGTCCTTATAGAAACGAAGGCATTTGTGATTGAGTATGCAGGAGGCAACGCAGTATGCATTATTGAGAGGGGAAGGAAGGTGACTAAAGATTTATTTATCAGTTTCATTGCTGCGAAATGGGTTGCACAATCCCTGGAGGGATGTGTTCGAGCGGATGCCAAGAAGGATTTCTTCATATCTTTCAGTTATGGCAGCATGTCATATATTGCACAGAGGTCTTCCAATGATTTTGGTAGACACTTGGCCATTGTGGAATATAGAGGTGGTGGTAGGAGAAACATCATCATTGTCCCAGAAGATGTTGGAGGTCATGGCTGGAAAAGTTTGGCTTTGGAGCTTAGTGAGATGTGTGGTGGTGGGGTGAGTGCTGCAGGGGAGAAGTATGGGAGGGGTGAGGTCCTCAATCATTGATCTGTGCAAACTACCACCAGTTCTAAGTCATATGCAGAGGCTGTTGGTGGAGTTGTTCCAGCCATGAGAGGAGCTGTAGGTGGAACTGAGTTTGAATTGAAGGACATGGATGGAATTTCGAAGGAGAAGGGCAGAGTAGAAAGGCAAGTTAGAGAAGCTTTCACTAAAATGGATGAAGGCTCTCTGATCAAGGGAGTTGCTAAAAAGACTTCCTTACTTAGAATAAAGGAAGAACTTATAGTTGAGAGGGAGAGGCTCACGAGGTTAATTGCTAGCATTGATTTGGATCTGGGCATGGATCAGGGGCCATAAATAGCCTGTGGTGCACTTGAGGTTGTGGGCAAGCAAGTGGCTGGGTTGAGCCCATGGGATCTGCAGAAGGACAATGGGGGAGAGTTGAGGTCTCAGACAAGTCTCAGGGGAGAGCCAGCACGAAATGGGTTGGGAAGCATGCAGGGCCATCTTATGGGCCCAAGCTTGGCCAGCAAGGGTTTGGAAGGCTCGAGAAACAGGCCTGGAGATGGAAGGTCAAATTCTCAGGCCTATCTTCGTTCGAGTTTGGGTCATTGTCGGGTGTTTCTCCACTTGCGACTGACACTCATCGGACGGGGCCTCTGCAGACTTGGTCAACGGGGGCAGGCGAACAGGTGGCGACTCTCCTGGAAGAGGGGAAGGTGACGGCAGCGCCGTTGTCAATCTCTAATGAAATTGAGGTGGATTTCGAGGTAGAAAACGCTGGCGATTTTGGTCCAACAGTTACAGAACCACTCCAGACCGTGTCGGCGGTTGAAATGACAGCTCTCTCGAGTTTGGAAAAGGACCCTACAGAGTAGAGGGGTGGTGAGGCCGACACGGAGGCAGTAGGAAGCCCTTTGGCGGTGGTTCCTTTTGATGTCTCTGGGATTGAAGGAGAGTTAGATAGCGTGGGGACAGCAAATGCAGTCCCCTTGGTGTGGGAAGATGTCTGTTGTTGGGAAGATCCATCCCCACTGATTTCTCTACATCCGTTCAAGAACAGTAATCATCAAGCTTCAAACTGGGTCTTGAACAAGGCAAAGGAGATGCAAGTCAGTGTGGGGATATTATGCGAGGGTTCTGAGGACCAGACCATTGCCCTCTTCATAGCTATAGAAGCTGGAAAGAACAGTTTGGGATCACCTAGGGAGCTCACTTCCGCTAAGAAACAAGCAAGAGAACTCCAAAGACTTGACTGGATAGTAAATGATTGAGCAAGTGGAAAGAGCTCTAACCGGGGAAGAGCGAGGGGAAGGGCAAAGGACGTGGATTTAAGAAACCAAAGATTATTTCTTGCAACGTAAGGGGGCTGAATGAAAAAGATAAATGCCTTATAGTTAGAAATCAACTTCGTATATGGAAGGTCGATATTATATGTTTGCAAGAAACGAAATTGGCGGTTATTTCCCTTCGTATCATTAGAAGTTTGTGGGGTTGTAGTTAGGTGGGATGGCATTATTTATCATCCATTGGAGCTTCTGGGAGAATTTTAGTAATGTGGGACAGGAGAGTGGTGGAGAAAATGGAAGATTTTTTGGGAGATTACGTAGCGGCATGTTCTTTTAAGAATGTCATGGATGGATATCAGTGGGCTTTCGCCGGAGTTTACGGGCCTAATCTTGATCGGTCTAGAAGTTTACTATGGGATGGCTGGTATTGGCAGTGTCTGGGACCTACCTTGGTGCATCGGAGGTGACTTCAACGTCACTCGTTTTCCGAGTGAGAGATTGGGTGGTTTGGGCTTCAACCCACCTATGGTAGATTTCTCTAATTTCATCTCTGAACAAAATTTACAGGATATTCCTCTTGTAGGTGGCTCTTTCACTTGGTCTAGCAACCGAGATCGTCCATCTTGGTCAAGGCTAGACATATTTCTAATCTCACCAGATTGGGAGGCTTATTATCCGAACCTCATTCAGAAGAGATTACCTAGGTTATGTTCGGACCACTTTCCCATCCTTTTGAATTGCGGAGGCATTCGAAGGGGTCCAAGGTACTTCGAATTTGAGAACATGTGGCTGAAGAGCGATGGCTTTGAGGACAGAATACGACAATGGTGGCCATCTTACCATTTTCAAGGAAGTTCTAGTTATATTCTGGCTTGTAAATTAAAGTCTTTGAAAAAAGATTTGAAGGAGTGGAATGTGCAAGAGTTTGGTAATGTTGAAAGCCAAAAAGTTGTCCTCTTGAAGGAGCTTAAGGGTTTGGAGGGGGTAGAAGAGGAGAGGGTACTATTTGAAACTAAGCGGGCTCGTAAAACTCAAGTGATTGCGGATGTTGAACGGATTTCTCTTTTGGAAGAAATATCTTGGCGAGAAAAATCACGAGCTTTATGGTTGAAGGAAGGGGATAGGAGCACCATGTTCTTCCACTAGGTGGCCAACTCGCATAGGCGGAACAATGCTATAGAAACTTTGATGATAGACGGGGTAGCCTTATCCAACCAAACCGAAATCTTGGACTACATTGTCAATTACTATGATAAGTTGTTTTTGGAATAGTTTTTGTGGAGGCCGAAACTTGATGGGCTGGTTTTTGATGTTCTTGATCCGTAGGCTTTGAAACAACTTGAAAGGCTGTTTGAGGAGGTAGGGGTCAGATCGGTAGTTAAAGGTATGGTGGGTGACAAAGCTCCAGACTCTTATGGCTTTTCCATGGCCTTTTTTCAGACTTGTTGGGATGTACTTAAAGCAGATATCATGGGGGTTTTCCATGAATTTCATGAAAGTGGACGATTCGAGAAAAGTCTCAATGCAACCTTTTTAGCACTCATTCCTAAAAAAGTCTGGAGCAGTAGAGGTTAAAGATTTTCGTCCCATTGTCAAAAGTATTGGCGAACAGGTTGAGCAAGGTGATGGCAAGCTTGATTTCAAAGTCTCAAAATGCCTTTGTTCAAGGTAGGCAAATCCTTGACTCAGTTCTTATTGCCAATGAATGCCTGGATAGTCGGATTAAGTAAGGAGAGCTGGGACTTCTATGTAAGTTGGATATGAAGAAAGCTTATGATCACGTCAATTGGGGATTCTTACTGTATATACTTGAGAGATGTGGCTTTGGTGCAAAATGGCGTACTTGGATCCATCACTGTATCTCTATGGCTCGTTTTTCTGTACTGGTGAATGGCACGTCAAAAGGCTTTTTCAAAAGCTATCGAGGTTTGCGACAAGGGGATCCCCTTTCTCCACTTCTCTTTGTTTTTGTGATGGAAGCCTTTAATAAGATGATTCAGGGGCAATGGCGGGTGGATTCCTATCAGGATTCTCAATGGGTGAGGTAGCCTCAGGTTCGTTCAACATCTCTCATTTATTGTTTGCTGATGATACTCTCATTTTTTGCAAGGCCAAACATGAGCAAATTCAAGCTTTGAGGGCTCTTTTATTATGCTTCGAGGCTGTGTTAGGGTTGAAGGTGAATTTGGCCAAATCTGAGGTAGTGCCAGTGGGGCTTATACCCGATGTGGAGAGTTTGGTGTCCATCTTAGACTGCAAGATATCTTAGCTGCCCATGAAATATCTTGGCCTTCCGTTGGGCGCGGCTTTTAAATCAAAATCCATTTGGGATGAGGTGCTAGAAAAAATGAGAGGAAATTAGCCGGTTGGAAGCCGATGTACTTATCCAAAGGGGGCCGGGTGACGCTCATCAAGAGCACTCTTTGTAACTTACCAACGTACTTCCTCTCATTATTCCCGCTCTCCGCCAAGGTGGCTCATTGCATGGAGAAACTTCAACGTGATTTCCTATGGGGAGGGTTAAAGGACGAGTTTAAATTCCACTTGGTGAAATGGGCCACAATTTGTTCTCCCATTAAAGAAGGAGGCTTGGGAAGCCGAAATCTGAAATCTTTCAATAATGCTTTGTTGGGCAAATGGTTATGAAGATACCACCATGAATGGGAGGCCTTGCGGTGAACCGTCATTGCTTTGCAACATGGAGAATCATGGGGAGGTTGGTGTTTCAATGAGGTGAGTGGGCCTCATGGATTTGGGCTCTGGAAAATTATTAGAAGAGGTTGGGACACATATGCCGCACATACTTGCTTCAAAGTTGGAAATGGAGTAAAGGTAAAATTTTGGCATGATTTATGGTGTGGAGATCGGGCACTCAAGGAAGTTTTTCCTCAAATCTATGGCGTAGCTAGAAGGAAAGAGGCATCAACAGATGATCTAGTTATCATCTCCAATGGCATTCCTCAATGGAACATTTCCTTCCTTAGAGATGCACAAGATTGGGAAATGGATGAATTTTTGGTGTTTTTTGACCAGGTGTACTCCACTCAGGTGTCCGGGGTAGGTGAAGACAAGATTTATTGGTGCCCTTCTAAGAAGGAAGTTTTCACAGCTCCTTCTTTCTATCATTCTTTGACCATGCAAAACTCAGATTTTTTCCCATGGAAGAGCATTTGGAGGACAAAGGCACCTCCAAAGGCAGCCTTTTTTGTTTGGACAGCCTCTTTGGGGAAGATTCTGACTATAGACAACTTGAGGAAACGGGGCATCATAGTTATGGACTGGTGTCATATGTGCAAGAGGAGTGGCGAGTCCAATGACCATCTATTACTACATTGTGAGGTTGCTATGACCTTGTGGAATGAAGTTTTTGCTTGACTGGGTTTAGCTTGGGTGATGCCGGAAAGGGCATGTGACTTTCTAGCCTCTTGGAGAGGTATTCGGGGCAACTCTCAAATTGTATCCATATGGAAGATGATACCTATATGTCTATAGTGGTGCATTTGGAGGGAGTGGAATGCAAGAAGATTTGAAGATCAAGAGCGATCGATGGAAGGGGTTAGCAATTTGTTTTTCATTACCTTGCTTCATTGGTCGATTGTAGTTGATTTCCATGGCATGTCTTTTCATGAATTCCTTGTATCTCTAAATTAGCACGCCTAGGTGTTGCTCTTGTATGTGTCCTGTATACTTGGGCATTTGCCTCCTTTTGATCAATATAATTTTTTACCGATTAAAAAAAAAAAAAAAAGTGCTCGGGTTACACCTAACATGACGATTTTTGCGTTCAACCACCCCATTTTGTTGGGGTGTATAAGAACACGAAGTTTGATGAACAATTTCTTTGCTACTTACGTAATACTCTAGCATTATTAGAACGCAAAACCTGAACCCTTTTATTAAATTGAGTTTTAATTTCTTTCCAAAACACTTTGAATACAAAAAGAAGTTCAGATCTTGCCTTCATCATAAACACCCATGTCACACGAGAGTAGTCATCAATAAATGTGACAAAATACTGAAATGTGTTTGATTTAATGTTGATTGGTCCCCATATATCAGAGTGAACCAATTCAAAAGGACTCGAGGCTCTTTTATCAATTCGAGGTATAAAAGACACGCGATGGTGTTTACTAATTTGACATGCTTCACAAGGAACGAGAGACATTTCCCAGATTCTTGACCTTGACGCTTCAAAAGGGAAAGAGGGGGTTGACTAAGACGACAATGCCATTCATAAGCAGATGATGAGGAGGATGTAAGGCTTGAGTGGGTAACTATTTAACATCAAGATAATACAAGCCACCAGCTTCACGCTCCGTACCAATCTTGTTTCCTGTCTTGATATCCTAAAAACACATGAAGAGGGATAAAAGGTCACTAAACATTGAAGGCTTTGAGTAATTTTACTGATGAACAGCAAACTAAAGGGACAACTAGGAGCATATAGAACAGATGACAAGGATATAGAGTCAGTGAGTTTAGTGGATCCAATGCTTGTGACTTTAGCAAGAGAACCATTAGCGAAAGTAACACTTGTTGGAGATGTTGCAGTATCTAACTTAGATAAGATAGAGGACCCACCAGTCAGATGTTCATTAGCTCCTGAATCAATGATCCACGAATCTTGAGTGGATGAGGCGAGACAGGCGGATGTTGAAATCCATGTGTGACCCAAAAGCTTATCATACTCATCATTTGATATACTAATCATTTCTTGGAAAATGACTTGATTATTGGATCCAGATGGTCTACCATGTAGATCCCAACAATAGTCCACCGAGTGGCTAGTGCAATCACAATGAGTGCACTTACGAGATTCTCCCCCACGTGAGCTTCTACCACTTTGGCTTCCACGCCCACTAGGAGCAACAAAGGAGGTAATTGCATCATGTAATTGTGACTCAAATTTAGTTATCATGGATGCAGAAAACAAATATCACAACTGAACTTGGAGATTGAAACTCCACACAATATCTTAGAAAAATCACAATTCAACTTGAAAAATCCAACAAACACAACCAAAAAATGTAGAAACTTAGCCCAAGTATCCCAAAAACAACTCTAAGAACAAAATTTCGGCCTATATGAGCCGAAATTGGGCCTGTTTCGGGTCTGTTTCGGATGAATTTCGGCCTATATCGGGTTTCGGCGATACTAGTTCCAAAAACTAATCTGAAATGGGAATAGGTTATTCCTAACCAAGGATAAGGTAAGTTGGGTTTACCTTATACATGTTGCCAAACAGGTGTTATTCCAGATAGGAATACACTCTTAATCTAGGTTTCGGCTATTCAAACTCAAGATTAGACAGCTTGTACCTGCAACCGAACAGCCCGGAACTTCAACCTTTGGTTGGCGACGGAGGCCCTTCCCGATGGCGATGACTATGCCAGTAACCATATAAAAGGCCGACGAGTCTACCCATGGTGCCCAGTATCGGAGACGATGCCGAAAAACACTTAAAAGAGCTACGGGCCGCTGATAATGCTTCCACTAACCACCACAAACTGATCGGAAAGCTCAAAAAACCACCAATACTTCAAACAACAGCTCTGATACCATGTATACGTTTATGGAGGAAAAATACTTCTCTCTCTTTTAATTGATGTACAGACATATATATATATATATACACACTACATACACTTGACACTTATACCCCCACACACTTATACTAATTACAAACATATCTTCTAACCTTGTCAAAAATCATTCCCTTTATA
Organism: Carya cathayensis; assembly: GCA_011037825.1. NCBI lineage: Eukaryota > Viridiplantae > Streptophyta > Magnoliopsida > Fagales > Juglandaceae > Carya > Carya cathayensis. The sequence continues at coordinate 183,239 of QGSO01000851.1, forward strand.
ATTTCTTGAGCTGAAACAAAGTGCTTGGGTCAGTTCTTGTGCTAAGCTATGCCTAAATTTGGCAACAGATTTTGTTGGTTTGGGCTGGGTCATGATTGGTAATTGTTTTTGTGAATTTACAATACGGTTATGGGGTTTAACTTCTTAAAGACAAGAATTGCGTGTGTAAAGGTCTTGCTGATTTATATTTTCATGCTTAGGTTTGAAGGTCGCTTGACTGGATCATATGCTAGGTGTTAGTGGAGTTATATAATGTTATGATCCCCAATTGGGCTAGGAAATTTGGGCTCACATACTTGAAAATTTTCGTGTCAGCGCTGAAGGTGTTGATGGTTCTAATACATATATATTTATGTTTATTACTTTTTGTAGATTGCCGCTGTATTTCGTAAATCTTTAAGGCTAACTCATGAAGCTCGCAAGAAATTTGCCTCTGGGAAAATAACCAACTTGATGACAACTGATGCTGAGGCGCTTCAGGTTTGCTTTCTATTTCTCAATTTGTATATATAGTTTACTTCACAGCTGATGCTTTTGAAAATCCAGGTTATTTATATTTGTGAAATCACTCTATTTCTGTAGCCATTTTGGATGTCCAAGTAATTTTTTTTACTAGTGTATATACACATAAATAATACTCTAAAAATACTTGGATACAGAAAAACTGTTTGTGTGCATAAATCTACTTGTAATGTAAATATAGTTGTGCATGTTAACAATCTACTTCAAGTAGATTCAAATTATTCAATCCAGTTCCAACTAAGTAGAAAACGCCATGTTACAGATCATTTAGGAGTACTATTAAAAATATTCTTAGTGTTTTTTCTGTTTATAAAAACTAATTTGTTTGATTATGTGACTAATTTGTTGTTTTCCTTGTACAGCAAATAAGCCAATCACTTCATACCTTATGGTCAGCTCCATTTCGCATCATCATTTCTATGGTTCTTCTTTACCAGCAATTGGGTGTTGCCTCACTTCTTGGTGCATTACTGCTTGTTCTTTTGTTCCCTATACAGGTTCAAGAGTTACCTCACTTCACTTTGCTTATTATTTTTGAAAGTAAAGTATCAGTACTATGTTGACTGGGATTTAGCAAATGAGTTTTAGCTCAAATGACACTTCCTCTCCTTGTGAGAATAAGATGGAGGGTGAGTTGTGGGTTTCAAACTTGCTGGATGTGTGTATTACTTACAAGTGAGAAATGAATCATATGCTATGTGGTTTGTTTTCATGTGTAGTGTGGCTTTGTGTTTGTTTAACTAGCTCGTGGTAGGGCAAATTGAATTGCTGTATGAAGTGGAATAATTTCGGATTTTGGTACATAGCACTACCACTGTGATATAACAGGAACAAAGACTTACAGGAAATGAGGGCATTTTTCATGATTTACACTTTGTAGGTCACATATAACTATATAAGCTATATGTTATCAAGCTTGACTTGAACTGTGTCAATATGTTGTCAAAAGATATCTGAAAAAGATGTGAAAATTTGAAGTGATTGCCTGTGTGTGAGTTTGACATGGCTTTTATGGGAACAAGATGAAAAACAGTGTAGTATCTCACATATTTCTGCATTTTACAACTTCTATGATATCTATTTTTGATAAGTACAACTTCTGTGATATCTAATCATGGTATTCGTGAAACTTTAACTTTAGGATTCAATAATATTAATTGTTACTTACCAAAAAATTTGAGGTTAATTATGTTGCTTTTTGGATCTATGAATTTTGTTCATAGTTAACCTGAAGTCTATCAATCTGACCGTGTACTCGGAGGATCAAGTTTCTTTTTGTTTGTTTTTGCCAGTTGGTTAGATGTTATTATGGCTGTATTTTGTCTTTCATCTGTGCATCTTACCTTAATTATATGTTGAAATAGATTGTTTCTAATCTTTGTAAAATATTGTGGGAGCAGGCGTTTTTGATAAGAAAAATGCAGAAATTGTCTAAGGAGGGGTTACAATGTACAGACAAGAGAATCGGTCTCATGAATGAACTTTTGGCAGCTATGGACACTGTGAAGTATGGTTTTTTTTGCATAGAGTTATATTTTTGGTTTTTTGTGAGATATATGTGCATAATGGTGAGTTGGCTGTATATGCTTAATATGATTCAGATGTTATGCATGGGAGAGCAGTTTCCAATCTAAAGTAGAAAGTATACGGACGAAAGAACTGTCTTGGTTCCGTAATGCATCACTACTAGGAGCGGTATGGCATTCAAAAATTACTTTTTGTTTCTTAATATTAGAAGAATTTGGAAATTACTGTTATGTTCTGCGCCAGCGTTATTTCAATACATGTTATGTAGTTGTATTACTCAATTCATATTTTTTGTTTCATATAAAATTATGTGCATGCTAACCAGCCCAAAAAAGAGAGTAAAAAAAAAACGCATAATGATTTCATGGTCCCCTGGATTTGTTCTCGAGCAGGACGAGATTTGAAAAAAGAAAAGCAGTACTCGTCATATGCTTTATGTAATGCCCCAGTAAGTTCCACATTGGGTGGGAGTAGTGTGATAGACATGAATGAGTATGAATGATAAAGGTGCATTGGTTCTAAGGAGCTTTAATTATAACACTAATTAGTTATTTTGGAGAACTTATAAAAAAAATTAGTTATTCTGGAGAACAAATCCAGATGTGGCTTTAGCTTTCTCTGGGTTGTTACATGTTAGCATTAGTGTAGGAGTGGCAATGTTCACAGTATTAATGATGATATGAATTGTATTAGTCAGATTTGAAGTCCATCATATTGATATCAAACACTGACCTCTTGTGTATCTCCATCCATGTTATAGCTTGATGCAGGACAGCATTTGGAAAATAGTCAAAATAATACTATTTTTATTGGGTAAAAATAGTATTATTTTTATTATTTTCCTGATAAAAATAGTATTATTTTGACTATTTTCCACACCCTGCATCAAGCTATAACATGGATGGAGATACACAAGAGGTCAGCATTTGACATCAATATATGATGGGCTTCAAATATAAGCTTGAAATCAGACTAATAAGTTTGGCATGTATTGGCGATAAAGATTGTTTGCTTTTAGAAAACTTTTCATCTCATCTTATCTTATCTCACCTCATCATTACAACTTTCTCAAATTCTCATACAAAATAATGTAAACAATTCAACTTTTTCAAATCCCAAAACAAAAAATAATATTAAACAAATATATTCCAACAATATTTTATTTAATTTTCAACTTTTATCTCAACTAATCTCATCTCTGAAAAGTGAAGACAAACGAGGCCGATATGCATTTGTGACTGTTTGTATGGCTGCAAAAGAAAACAAAAATTAATCTACTTGGTCGTCCTTGTTTCTAGCCAGAGTTGATAATATTGTGTGGTGCTTACACTTCTAAGAATATCTAGTTACTAGATGTAGCCTTTTTTTTTGGATTTTCCATGTCTTTCCAGATGGATAAATATTTAGTTATGTTCAGATGGTCCATGTACTATATACCCATGTGTAACACCCCCTTCTCATAGGTTAGGAGTGTTACGTACTTTCGTAATTGTTTGCAGTAACAACATAATAAAAATACCTAATTTATCGAAAATAAATTCCCAAAAAAATAACAAAAATATAGTCTCATGGCAAGAAATTTTAAAACTGATCTTTTAATGAAAAGAAAAGACACTTATTAACTAAGTGTCTTTTCTATAGTTGACATTTTAAAATATAAAAAAATAAATAAATAACCAAAATGAGTCGAATACTCAATACCTAGTACATCATGCAATAAACATAATAAACATAGGGTTTTCTTGAAAGTGTGCATCTTTAATACTTATACTAACATAAACATGTAACATGTACTATGCATAGCTCATTAAACTTGTCTTTCACTTTCTTTAATGGGCAGCACGCCTTAACCCCCGCATGCAGGGTTGTGCACCGGTTCCACTACTTGTGCCCACAAGGGGAACCGTTGAACTTATCATAACATACTATGGTGGGCCACGCTTAGATTCGTGGCTTCCACATCTACTCATAATTGCATTGTACCATGCATCTCTTATGACCATTCTTAAAGCTTCTTTCATAACTTTCTTTTATCTTTCTTACCATGATGCATGTAGAACACATAATGACATAGCTGATTCTAATCGTAAATGAAAACATATCATGATGCATGTAAAACATATAATAACATGGCATTGAAACTCACTTTTATCATATCATAAATTGGTAAGTAAAAATCAAATTTCAATAAAGGGCCATACACACATAATACTTTAAAAACATTGTTTACCATACATGTAAGGGTATGATCATGCTGCTTACCTTTCTGCTTCTATTGATAACAAATGTGTCAATAATCACCTACTTGAAGTTGCTGTAAAAGGGTTGGACTTGATTGGGTGAGGCTGGTTCTTTTTTCAATCTCCTGAAATTGAAGCTGTTATCTAGGGTTAGGGATTGGTTTCTTGAAGAACAATATATGGGATTGTTATAAAAACTTTCAAGACTCACAACAGCCTCTGCTATTTCTAGTTTTCGGGCCATACAATCCTTTTAAAGAGACCTGAAAAACCTAATAATAGGGCTGTACGAATTTTACTCAGTTTTCAAAAGGGGCTCTAGGAATCCAAATGGCTATTAGTTCTAGGGTATATATGTTGCTATTCTTTGGATCCATTTAGGAGTCATAAATGAGACTGGTTTCCAATTATCATGAATTTAACAGCCAAAAGTCAAATGAGCTTTGGCTAGAATATATTTAGGCTTATCCATCCATATATGGGCCTAATGGGCTGAACCTACTTCATTTTGAATCTAGGTCCATAATTTCATTTCCAAACCTATCTCCTCAATACTAGATCCTCAAATAATAAAGCCTAAAAAAATACGGGTCGGGATGTTACACCATGATATTTGGGCATGTGATTTGCAGGTTATATTTTGACATGAGCTATTAATTATAGGGTCCTAGCTTCTCCATGAGAATAGATGTCAAGCATGGGGACCATGCAAATGCCATCTTCTCCTTCCTGACTCTCCACCTTGTTTTGCAGTGCAATATGTTTTTACTAAATAGCATTCCGGTTGTGGTGACTGTGATTTCATTTGGGATGTTTACTTTGCTCGGTGGGGATCTGACACCTGCAAGAGCATTTACTTCCCTTTCTCTGTTTGCTGTGCTTCGCTTTCCCCTGTTCATGCTTCCCAATATAATAACTCAGGTTCTTTCTTCTTTACCTTCATAAAAAATCTCATTTACTGCTGGTGTGCAATGCTTTTGCATGTAGACAGGATAGATAATTATGTCAGTGGTTTGACTGCTTACCTATTCTGCTCTATGTACTTAATCTGAGTAGTAGTGTATTTCTCAGGGACATTGAAATTGCTGATCCTTAGGAAATTATTAAATGTAACTGTATAAGACTGTTCTTATGTTGTGTTTCTTAATCATGCTTAAAATATAAATCTAAAGAAATGCTTCTACTTTTTGTCTATTGGAATATGAACTGATAAAAAAAACTTAATTGTCTAACTTATCAAAAAAAAAAAAAAAAGCTTATTGTCTATTGGATTATGAAATTTCTCTGCATATTTAGACTTTGAGTATCTTCTCTAGATGGTATAAATGTCATCTTGAATTAGTGGCTTGGTTTACGGGAGTGGTTAGTTCAAATGGGTCTGTTTTATTTCTAAGAGAATTATAAGGTAAAAGTGTACTGATAAACATTATCACCATTATTTTTAGTGATTCGGTATTTTCAGAAAATTCGCTTTGTTGTGTTATGTAATCAGGTGTACACAAATGTCATACCATCTTCCCTTATATAATTTCTCATGCTTTTGAAAATCTAATTCATTGTCCTCTCTCTCTCTCTCTCTCTCTCTCTCTCTCTCGCCTCCCTTGTAGGTCACTGGCCTTCCTCATGTAAGGTTTCTGTGTATGCTATCTAGTTTAATGGCCTAAAATTTTTTGAATCTCTGTTGCTAGGCTGCTCGCTTTTTGCACATGAGGTTTTAACTCCTTTTTGCTTTTTTGTCTTTTCTGCCAAAAGAATTTTATTTAGGAAAAGAGATATAATATCACTAAAACTACTGTAATTACTCAGAGATAAAGAAAGGAAAATAAAAGAGAGCTGCATAAAATAAAACATTTCAAATACCATGAAATGTCTGACAAACCCAGCGACGTTCTTCTATATGAGAAACTTCATCCAACTCATGTTGATGTTAATTTACAAGTGAAAAATCTTGGGCAAAGTGGTTCTTCCCAGTGCTAGTGTTTGAACAATTAAATATTTTTTTAAAATGTAAAACAATAAAGGAATTTATAAAGCTGTAGAGCAGTGTAGTCATGAGACACAAAGCAAAGGAGGGGAAAATATGGGGGAAAAGATGAACGGAAAGGCATTGAGGTATTTTACTGAGGCAATTTGCACCAACTATTCTTGTCCCATTTTGACTCTCTCTCTCTCTCTCTCTCTCTCTCGCCACCGACACACTTCTGCTATTCTGTTGCACCCTCTATTTGATTGGTACTGTTTCTCCAAGGAAGTTTCCCTTTTGACCCACTGTTGTTAGTGTCACTTTGACCTTTTTTTGCAACAACACGACTTCTATTAATTGCACCCTCCACGTTTGCTTCTCAATACTAGGGTCAATGATGGTTTATCTATTCTTGTAAATTTCAACTGTTATCAAGAGGCAAGCATACCTTCTCAGCAGATATCTCCTTCATCAGTTGAAGCATTGCTCTGAAATCAGGGAGTAACAGTTAATACCAACACAAACCAATTGTAGGTAGATGAAAGTCATAGTGATGACTGAAAACAAAGGGTTGAGAGAGAGAAAGGATTGCCAACTACCAGAGATTTCCACTAATTCAACATTACCAACGAGAGTCTCCTTGAAGCTATCAATTTAATCATCCAAATAACGATGCACATTAAACACATTATGTTAATGGTAGCACCTTTAAAACTTGCTGCCACAACAAATGACCAAACAATTAGGTTAATTCCGCAGGAATCATCATCCCGAAGACCACTGTGGAAACATTATTCCCTCTACTATTTAGTGGTACTGCCACAAAATCTTGCTGATTTCACACCTGACAATTTTCTGTTCCCATGGACACTTTGATATTACTACCCTATAATACCATTTGGAGGAACCCCTCATACCCTTTATCACTAAAGCCCCTCACTCCAATGAGAAACATTTGGATCTCTCTTTTCATCGTCTTATATTTTTTTTAGCTTGATCCCTCTATTTTTTTGGCCTGATATGACTAGGGCATTGTAGTCATGTCATATATAGTGCCTTTTGGACATCAAAATGAGGAAGCTTGTGGGAAGGGGAAATTTGTCAAACTATTGCGTGTTTTCATCAGATGTTAGTGTACCTTGGTGGTGGGATTGCAAATTTAAGAATTTCATATGATTTACACTGCTATTTAAGTATTTCCACAGGTAACTTGCTTCCTGTAAGTCCAGCTCAAATGGAACCTCTTCTCCCTCTTAGAAATGTGGAAAGCATGGTTGCTGGTGAAAGACTCATTGGATGCTTGTAAAACTTTCGATCAAAAACTTGCTTTTTAAATAAAAAATCTGTTGACGAGCCTCCTTATTAACAAACCAAAAATACCGTTGATGTGGAAGTCTTCCACATTAGCTACCAAAATGATTGGCTTTTCGACTTTTTTTAAAACATTAATGGTTCCCTTAGTAAGTTGTGTTTTTACATGCCGGCTTGTATGTAACAGAACATTTTTTTTTAGTAGTGATAATGTGAATTACTTCTTCATAGACTTAAACTGGTTGTCTGTTTCTTGGCCTTTGATGCTTCCTTGTTTTGTGAAAAACTGTTGTTTCTTTCCTTCTAATGCTGCCTTAATTTGGCAGGTGGTTAATGCAAATGTATCCTTAAAACGACTGGAGGAACTACTCTTAGCTGAAGAGAGAATTCTTCTACCAAACCCACCCCTTGATCCACGACAGCCAGCTATCTCAGTCAAGAATGGATGCTTTTCTTGGGACTCTAAGGTCTATTTTTAATGTAGATTCTTTTGTGGGTTACATGTGTACATACATTATCGCACACATTTTTGTATTATCATGACACATTACCATTTTAGGCTTGACTCCTGTTTCTTGGTTACAGTTATTATTTGTTCATTTTAAATAAATTTTGAAATAATTCACTCTACTACAATGAATGCATGTAATAATCTTGATATTTTTGTCATTGTTATTATATTTAGTTATCTTATGTTGTTACAATGTATATTCCCAAGTAGAGTACATAATGACATAAATTTAGTTGGGTAAAAATCATGTTTTCTGATAGCACTATGGTACTGAGATGAATCCTGAGCAATGTCATTATTCTCTAATACCATCTGTTCTCATGGTAGTTTCTTGAATTACAGCTCCACGGCTGAAAAGCCTTATCTTATTGGCTCTCCTTTTTAAAGAAATTGCTTGAGCGTTGTCTTGTACTTGGTGACATTATGAATACTGTACACTTTCTAGGTTTTTCTTCTTCTTTGTCGGGCAGCTAGCATTTCCTGAATTTAATTTTTCTTTCCAGGCAGAGAGGCCCACACTGTCAAATATCAATTTGGATATATCTGTTGGTAGCTTAGTTGCAATCGTTGGCAGTACTGGCGAAGGGAAGACATCACTTATCTCTGCAATGCTAGGGGAACTTCCTTCATTCTCAGATGCCAGTGTCGTTATGAGAGGAACAGTTGCCTATGTTCCACAAGTTTCATGGATCTTCAATGCTACTGTAAGAAAGCTTATATTTTGTACTGATATATATTGTCTAAAACAAAAATGTATCATTTAAAAAAATTAATTTGTTTCATAACAATCTTACAAACTTTTGCTATTGTACACACGCAGATTAAGTGACAATTCTGCTTGTTACTTAACAAAAAAATGGTTAGGGTGGCTTCAATAAATTAATCTAGCTCTAGTGGTCATTTTTTGTTAATTATGTGAATTTGGTGACCTTTGGTTTTTATTTACATATTTTCTTTTTACTTTGCAGGTGCGTGATAACATTTTATTTGGATCTGCTTTTCAATCAGCAAGATACGAGATGGCAATTGATGTAACTGCATTGCGGCATGACCTTGACATATTACCTGTAAGTATTTCACAATGTCTTGTAATGAAGTTAAGGATGTTTTTCATGAAGCAACATTTTATTCAACCATTATAGGCTTCAATTTAACATGTCTTTGTGTGCTTAATAATTAGGGAGGTGATCTTACTGAGATTGGTGAGAGAGGAGTCAATATTAGTGGCGGGCAAAAGCAAAGAGTTTCCATGGCCAGAGCCGTATACTCTAATTCTGACGTGTACATTTTTGATGACCCCTTAAGCGCTTTGGATGCCCATGTAGCTCGACAGGTAACTGTTTCATGCTAGACAATACTCATTCACTTATTTTGCCTTTGTTGCTTCTACATTCTATCTCAAGCTGTATATAGATTATATAATCTGTGTTTGTGTTACAAAGGTGTGGCTCCAGTAATCTCTTCTCTCAAGGTTTAGGCCAATTTCGTCTCAATCTATCGTTTTAGATTGGGTTAGTAAAAAAAAGTCTGCTGGGTTATATTTTAAAATGAACTGGACTATTCAACATGCCATGCAATATAAGAGTGAATAAGCATGCTCACAAGTGTACAATTAAACGCAATAAGTTATTTAATTTATGCGCATTTTTTTCAATTATTTTTGAAGTCTTGAGAAGCCTGTAAATATGATCAGCAGTCCATTTTACTTGTAAGGTTATATTTCTTCTCCAGTCATGCAGACTTGAGCAGTATTAATTGTCAAATTGGATTGAATACCTCCTTTGTGAGGATTTCCTGTCATTATATAGGCACAAGTGTACATGATACAAGGCTAGAATCAAGCCAAATTTATAGTAATCAAATCTGCCTACAAAAAGAAACTAGGACTATTTACATAATCTGTCTAAGTAAGGAACATGATCTGTCTAAGTAAGGAAGTATATATATACAGATTAGGAAAGCTAAATAAGGAAGGTCCTGCTGTCATCCTCCCTCAAATTGATGCTGGTCTGTCAAGAAGCATCAATTTACCCACAAGAACCTGATGACGTTGTCGTGTCATGGCCTTTGTAAACACATCAGCGATCTAGAGGTTAGTAGAAACATAAGGAAGAGAAATGATACGAGTGTCCAAGACTTCCCAAATGGAATGACAGTCCATCTCGATGTGTTTTGTATGTTCATGAAAAATAGGATTTGCGGCAATCTGAATGGCACTAGTGTTGTCAGCATGGAGAGTAGTATCGGGCTGAACACAACCAAGCTCAGTTAGGAGACCATGAAGCCATAGAATCTCAAAACAAGTAGCGGACATCGCTTGGTATTCGGATTCGGTGGAAGATTTGGAAACACAATCTTGTTTCTTACTCTTCCAAGATATCAAAGAGTCACAAAGAAACATGCACCAACTCGTAACAGATCGTTGCGTATTAGGACATCCTGCCCAATTAGAATCACTGTAAGCCACAAGTGGAAGAGAAGTCCCAGTAGGGAAGAACAGGCCACGGCTAGGAGATCCTCGAAGATATCAAATAATATGACGAATATCAGCTAAATGTAGATGACGTGGAGCCTGCATGAACTGACTAACTTGTTGGAAAGCAAATGAAATATCAGGTCGAGTAATAGTCAAATAGTTCAGGCTACCCACTAACTGTCGATACATAGTAGGGTCGGAAAGGAGATCATCCTCCTCCCGACGATACTTCGTGTTTACTTCTAGAGGAGTATCCATTGAAGAAGTATCCTGAAGGCTAGCCAAAGTAATCAAATCCTGAGTGCATTTATGTTGATTCAAAAAAATTCCGGATGGATCAGTATGAACTTCCAATCCCAAGAAGTACGAAAGAGAACCAAGATCCTTTATATGAAATGTGGCTTGAAGATGCCGCTGCAATTAGGTGATGAAGGCGGAATCTGTCCCAGCAATACAATATTATCAACATAAACCAGAAGAAGAACAATGCTAGTAGATGTCTTGCAGAGAAATAGAGAAGAGTCATGTTGACTTTGCTTAAAAGAAAACTAAAGCAAGGTGGATTGGAATTGATCAAACCATGCTCGGGGAGTTTGTTTCAGCCCATATAACATGCGATTCAACTTACAGACATCCAAGGAAGAAGAAGATGACAAACCAGGTAGAATGGTCATGTATAGCTCTTCTTTGAGATCACCATGAAGAAAGACATTTTTGACATCCATTTGATGAAGAGGCCAACCTTGGGATGCAGCAACAGAAAGGACAGTCCGCACTGTAGTCATCTTGGCAACCGGAGCAAAAGTCTCCTCATAGTCCACCCTATACTCTTGCCTATTGCCAAGTGCAACCAATCGTGCCTTATACTAATCCAAACTCCTGTCAGAATGCAACTTGATAGAATAAACCCATTTGCAACCAATGGCTTTAACTTTAGCAGGAAAAGGGACAACATCCCATGTATGATTATCCTGAAGAGTCTGAAGGTCTTCGTCCATCGCCCAAGCCAACAATCATGTTTAGCCACCTCGGAATAACCTGACGGAATGGGAATGGAAGACAAAGTAACATGAAGAGAGGTATAGTCCAGGTTTGAACGTCGAGGAACTGTGGTGGGGTTGTCCGGATCACCGGTAGAAGATATAGTCTGAGTAGGCTTAGATGGCGGATCAGGCTTAGGAAGGGGCAAAGTGGGCCGTCGTCGTTCATGTAAAAGTCCAGGTTTGAATCGGTCAGGAGGAGTCAAGGCATCAAAATGCAGCAAAACATGCATCTCAAGCAAAGACTCAACATGCGAAGAAAAGAACAATTGATTTTCAAAGAAGACAACATGACAGGAAATGCAAAATCTGTTAGTGCATGGATCATAGCAAACATAGCCTTTGTGTGAAACACTCTAACCCATAAAAGCACATTTAAAAGATTGAGCAAATAATTTATGACGTTCATGGGATGGCAAATGAACAAAACAAATGCAACCGAAAGTATGCATATCAAGATAACGAGGATGCTGATGATAAAGACGAAAGTAATGAGTTTCAAAATTCAAGACACTGGACGGCAATCTATTAATTAAATAAACTGCCGTAGATAATGCTTCGACCCAAAATTTAGGTGGAACATATGAGTGGAGCAATAAAAGTACGAACAATATCCAACAAATGTCTATTTTTACGTTCAGCGACACCATTTTGCTGAGGTGTATAAGGACAAGACCACTGAGAAACAATGCCTTTTTGTTGGAAAAAATCATGAAACTCACGAGACATATATTCACCACCGGAATCAGACCATAGAATTTTGATTCTGGAAGAAAATTGAGTCTCAACATAGGCGATGAATTGTTGGAAAACAGAAAAGACCTCAGATTTAGAATGAAGAAAATAAATCCATTTACACTTGGTATAATCATCAATGAAAGTAACAAAGTATTTATAATTCACATGTGAGATAACAGGAGAAATTCCCCACACATCACTATGAATCAATCGAAACAACTTTCAGCATGACAACCATGAGAATGAAAAGAAAGAGACTTACTTTTACCTAATTTGCATATGGAGCAATCAAAAGAGAGATGGGGAGAAAATTGATCTTTATTGCCCAACAAACCGGAGTTTATTAAATGAGATAAAACAACAGAGTTAGGATGACCCAACCATTTGTGCCATACTTCACCTTATTGTTGATAGTACTACAAGAAAATGAAATAACAGTAGGAATGGAAAAATGCAAAGGAAATAAACGTCCAACTTTAGGCCCCTTCGCGAGTATCTTCCCCGACACCTAATCCTGCATAAGACAACCATCACGGGAAAAGCGAACATCATAGTTGTTATCAACTAACTGACCTACTGATATAAGACTAGGGGAAAGCTCAGGAGATACAAAAACATTTCTAACTGAGGAATTAACATCCCCAATAGCATGAATAGGTAACTGACTACCATTAGCATTCTGAATGTATGATGATCCATTATAAGTCCGAACATTGCTAAGTGTATAAGAAGAACTAGTCATGTGATTAGACGCATTTGAATCAACAAGCCACGATAAGGATGGAAGTGAACCACTTCCTATACTCTCTCTCTTATTTTTTTTCATTATATATATAATTAATAAGAGATTTTTTTTTATAAGTAGATAATTAATAAGAGATTTTATTATCAAGAATAGGCATAGGCCAAGTACACAAGAAGTATACAAGAGGAAATACCTACATACGCCATGAAAACTGAAAAAGACTAGCAAATCAAGAAAACCATCTCCATTCAATACAAAAGCCTTTGCCCACACACTCCAAGTATTAAAGAAAAACCCCTATGTTCTCCCATCGAGAGTTCTATTTCTTCAAAACACCTCCCATTCTTCTCCAACCATAAACACCACATCAAGCACGAAGGAATCATCTTCCATATGGCAGCAATGCGTTGTCTTCCCTCAAAACCTTTCCAACAAGCAAGAAGATCCACTACTTGCTTAGGCACCACCCAAGCGATACCCGTCCTACTAAAAATCTCATTCCACAAAATCTTTGCCACCTCACAATGAAGAAATAGATGGTTAACAGATTTACCATTTTTTTTACACTAAAAGCACCAATCTACTACACAAAGTCCACACTTTCTTAAGTATGGTCAGAATTTTTCCAAGAGACACCAACCAACAGCAAAAGGCCACCTTACTAGGCACCTTAACTTTCCAAATGCATTTCCAGGGGTAATCACAGACAAAATGGCAGGTTAACGCCTTATAATAGGAACTAACCGAAAATCTGAAATTTCCTGCATGAACCCACAGCAAGCTATCCTCCCTTCTCTGCACAATCTTCAAACAATATAATCTTCCAAAAAAGTCTCAGACTACAATCACTTCCCAACGATGCACATCTCTCACAAATTCAACATTCCATTGAAGATTATTATTCAAAAAAGAAAAGGAATCAGCCACTACAGCATCTTGGTCCCTAGCAATTCTAAAAAGGGAAGCGAAAACATTCTTGAGGGCTGAATCCCCACACCAAATATCATGACAAAAATGTATCCTCGTCCCATCTCCCACCTTAAATTTAAAATGATTGGCAAACTACCCCCAGCCCATCCGATTGGACTTCCACAAACCCAACGCATATGCACCTCTTACTTCATTAGAACACCAAGAGAAACTATATTTCCTCCCTTTTGCCTCCCCACAAGAAATTCCGAAAAATCCTCTCATTTTATATTTGCCACCCCTGCTGGCATAGTGAAAACAGAAAGGAAATAAGCAAGAAGATTAGACAATGTACTCTTTTAATCAAAGTAATTCTCCCCCCTTAGACAAATATAACTTTTTCCAACCGACTAACCTCCTCTGAATCTTCTCGATCTTAGGAATTATAATCTCCTCCCTTGAATTCTTGTCATTTTTGTCCGGGTCATTTTGTTGTAGGTGACACAGTTGAAGCCTCACATTTCTAATTGGGATTGACTTCGATACCTTTTGTAATGACCTAACGAAAGCTCAACCCATAATTAGGCTTATAAAAAACAATTGGACTTATACTTCAAAAGAACTAGTCAATTTTACAATTGGAGTCCCTTGGAATCATTGGGCAATAACTATCTTCTAAGAAATGCGTGATCCCATTTACCACCTCCTATACTCAAGTTAGGGTATTATGGTTCGTTCTATTGTAGATTTGTTAGATTATTCAAATCTTGGTTTGTAGTTTTTTGGGGGAACTTCGTGTCTACTTCCTTTTTTTCTTTGAATGGCACTTGGTATCCAGAAACAAAGTTGCTTCGTGTGTACTTCCTTTATACATAGATGTTATCCTTTTTTAGTAATAAAACTTTTGACTCCTTGTGTCCCAATTTGAGTGTCTTGGTTTGAACAAAAATGTCCAAAGGTTGCATGACTTATAGTGAGTGCCCTACTTGGTTTTTTGAATCAGGATGGGGAGTGGAAGATGCATTAATAAATCCTTTGACCTTTTGGAAGTGGATATTAGTTTGAGGACGTTCATAAAGGTAGCAAGACCCAATATAGGGGGGATGGGGGTAGCACTTATAAAAAATATCTCCTTGGAGTAATTAGACTGGCTGTTGTGACACTATTTTGGGAATGGTGGGAGGAGGGATGACGACCCACACTTTTGTTGGTTCTCTTTTATCCTTTTTACATAATTCTAGCGGGCCAACATAAAGAAAAAGTTCAAAATGAAGAAATTTATACTTTGACCTGTATATAATATAAAGTTTGTCATGTATACATTGAGTTTTCTTCACCCAACCGGCAACATATAGGTCTCAGAATGGGTCTTAGACAAAGCTAGGGAGATTCAACATTGTGTGGGGATATTGTGCGATGGTTTTGAGGACCAATTTATAGCTCTCCTTGCAACTGTAGAGGCTGGACAGACTCATTCTTCACCAAGTGAGATCAATTTAGCAAAGAAGAGGAGAGCTAGAGAATTAAAAAGGCTCACGTGGACAATCAACGATGGAGTAGGAGTGATGAGTTCTAACCGTGGAAGATCAAAGGGAAGGGCAATGGATGTTGTTTTATGAAGCCGAAAATCGTATCTTGGCATCGAGGGGGCTGAATGAGAAGGAAAAGTGCCTAAAAATTAGAAATCAATTACGTAGCTGGAGAGTAGACATTGCTTGCTTACAAGAAACGAAATTGGAATCTATCCCCCTAAGCACTATTAGGAGTTTGTAGTGTTGTAATCAAGTAGGGTGGTATTATTTACCATCCAATGGAGCATCGGGTGCCATCTTAGTGATGTGGGATTAAGGAGTGTTGGAAAAGTTAGAAGATTGTATGGGGGCTTATAAGGTGGCTTGCTCATTCAAGAATGTTGTGGATGGATATCGGTGGGCTTTTGCAGGTGTTTATGGTCCTGACTTAGATTGTGCAAGAAGTGTACTATGGGATGAATTGGCTGGCCTACGCAGTATATGGGATTTACCTTGGTTTATTGGTGGCGACTTTAACATTGCCCGATTTCTGAGTGAACGTTCGGGTGGTTCTAAGATGGGATGAGTTTTAAATTCCATTTGGTAAAATCTAAGATCTAGTGTTCCCCTATCTCGGAAGGAGGATTGGGTATTCAGAACTTGCAATGGGGAGGATGGCTATGGAGTTTGGTGAACCATGGGGAGGATGGTGTTCGAATGAGGTAAGTGGGCTATATGGGATGAGACTATAGAAACACATAAGAAGAGAATGGGACACATTCAAGAAATATCTGTTTTGAGGTGGGTGATGGATTCCCCTATCTCGGAAGGAGGATTGGGTATTTAGAACTTGCAATGGGGAGGATGGCTATGGAGTTTGGTGAACCATGGGGAGGATGGTGTTCGAATGAGGTAAGTGGGCTATATGGGATGAGACTATTGAAACACATAAGAAGAGGATGGGACACATTCAAGAAATATCCGTTTTGAGGTGGGTGATGGTTCCAAAATCAAATTTTGGCATGATGTATGGTGTGGCGAAAGGACACTCAAGGAAGCTTATCTCGAATTCTATGGCATAGCAAGAAGGAAAGAAACCTCAATTGCGGATCTCTTAATCCTATCTAATGGTACTCTCCAATGGAACATTTGATTCTTTAGAGATGCACAAGATTGGGAAGTTGATGTTTTCTCGAGTTCTATGATCTAGTGTACTCCACCCGTATAATGAGGGGAGCTGAAGACAAGATCTTTTGGCGCCCTTCTAAGAAAGGGAAGTTCATTGTCTGTTCCTACTATCATGCCATGACCATGCATAATATAAATCCATTTCCATGGAGGATTATTTGGAAGACGAAAGCACCCTTGAAAGCAATTTCTTTGTGTGGACATCCTCATTAGGGAAGATACTCACAATAGACAACCTACGGAAACGCCACATCATAGTCATGGATTTGTGTTGTATGTGCAAAAAGAGTGGAGAATCCGTAGATCATTTGTTACTACATTATGAGATTGCTACGACTATGTGGAATGATTTCTTCACTCAGATAAGATTAGCTTGGGTGATGCCGAAAAGGGTAATTGACCTCCTAGCTTCTTGGTGAAGTATCCGGGGCAACCCTCAGATTGCAAAAGTGTGGAAGATGGTCCCAATTTGCCTATGGTGTTGTATTTGGAGGGAGAGAAATGCAAGAAGCGTTGAAGATCGAGAACAGTCAATGGATGAGCTTAGAAGTTTATTTTTCAATACTTTACTCCACTGGTCGATTGTAATTGATTTTAGTGGCATGTCTTTTCATGACTTCCTTGTATCGCTAAACTAGCAGGCATAGGCGACGCTCTTGTATATGTTCCGTATACTCGGGCCTTTGTCTATTTTATGCACAATAAAAAAATTTTATCGATAAAAAAATAATATAAAGTTTGAATCGAGTGGATGAACTAAGTATTTTTATCTTTTAAAATTTTACCCCTAGAGGTTGCCTTTCTAGAGGTGCACTTGTGGGGAACTCCTTACGGAGGGCCTATGCACCCCCGGGATTGGTTGGGACTTCGTTCTTGAACACCCAATGCCAATAAAAAAAATTGTTTGTGTCTACATATCTTTGCACATTTCTGACTATGCTGCGTATTCTTAAATATATTTTTTCCATTTATTTTTTTGCAGAATTAATAATACAACTGAATTGGAATTCTGAAAGTTTTAATATAACTGTTGTTTAAGATTATCTTCTTGTGTTCTAACTTGTGTTGCTAATGATCTTCAGGTTTTTGATAAATGCATTAGGGGAGAACTAAGAGGAAAGACCAGAGTCCTTGTCACAAATCAGCTACATTTTCTCTCACGGGTCGATAGAATCATTCTGGTCCATGAAGGTGAGGTGAAAGAGGAGGGAACATTTGAGGAGCTTTCTAATAAAGGCATATTGTTCCGAAAGCTAATGGAAAATGCGGGAAAGGTGGAAGAATATGAGGAAGAAAAGGAAGAGGTTGATACCATTGATCCTAAGACCTCTTTGACACCTGTTGCAAATGGATCGGTGAGCGATTTTTCAAAGAATGCAAACCCTACAAATAAAGTGAAGGAAGGCAAGTCTGTTCTTATCAAGAAGGAAGAGCGGGAAACAGGCGTTGTCAGTTTGAATGTCTTGAGAAGGTAACAAAATGGCACCTTAATTTATGTGGCAATTCTGTTAGTAGAAATTGTACTTTTTTAGTTTATTGAAAATGAGAATTCAAATTAGTAATGATGATTGATTAAAAAGATAAATGGTCAAAAATTTTGAATTTTTAATAGGATATGCAGTTCTTCTAGATCCCCAAGCATTGCTATAGAAAATTATTTGATTTTATTCTGCATCACCCTTAAAACCTTGAAAAACTGTGGCAAATCAGATTTTATTATTTCTTAATGGTTATATAGTGGGATTCTTATTGGAACAGGGGCCTCGATGCTTGTCTCATGCTAAAAACTGGTTTCATTGTGTTTCATTATTCCTTAACCTTCTAAATATGAACAACATGCATACTTCCTTTTCCAATATGGATATTCCTTCCATCATCCACATTGAATCAAACTCTGAGTCCTAAAATGAAACCATTCAACAACTACTATGCTAAAGTATCCAATAGATTATGAAGCAGTGTTTCAAAAACCATAAATTCAAAATGCAATTCTCAAGAAGAGCTCATAATTTTTAAGGGATTTTAGATTCATGTGTGAGGTAAATTGCACATGGATTGGAAGCCATAGATGATTGAGATAGAGACAGAAGATTGAGATAGAGACAGAAGATTTTGGAACAATAAATATTGAGATTATAAAGATATGCAAAATGTAGGAGAGAGAGAGAGAAATTATAACAGAAGAAGAATGATAGAAAAAAAAAATAGGGGTGATGGGAGAATGGAAAGAGACGATTTCTCCATGGAATGCTTGATATGGGATCGTATACCATAAAGTCTGTGCTTAATGATTTTCTGTTCAGACATTAACCGTTTATTCAATCCCAAGTTAAAATATGATGACCTTTCAGTTAACCTGTTTGTAATGGCTTCTTTTTCCTTCATTTGAAAGAGTTGATCCAATTTTTGGGTACAGGTATAAGGATGCATTAGGGGGCCTATGGGTGGTTATGATACTATTTACATGCTATGTCCTTACTGAAGTTCTACGAGTTTCAAGTAGCACATGGTTAAGCCATTGGACTGATCAAGGGACTTCGGTGGGATACAATCCTGGTTTCTACAATCTGATATATGCATCTTTATCATTTGGTCAGGTATGAGTACAGTTAAATGATAATTGGCTTAAATTTTTATAGTAAACTCCATGGAACACATGCTGCCCCCCTTCTTTTGTATGGCTTAATTTCAGTATTTCCTGCTATTTTGAAAAGTTGGGTGTTTATGTCTGTTACATTTACTTATGTCTGATTTCAGCTGGAAAGATCTGGGCTTTTAAATGTATTTGTATCCCATACATTTTCTGGTTTCAGGTTTTTGTGACATTGGTGAACTCTTATTGGTTGATCATATCAAGTCTCTATGCTGCCAGACAGTTGCATAATGCCATGCTTGGATCCATACTAAGGGCTCCGATGGTCTTTTTTCAAACCAATCCACTTGGACGGATCATCAATAGATTTGCAAAGGATTTAGGGGACATAGATCGAAGTGTTGCTACAATTGTGAACATGTTTCTTGGCCAAGTGTCACAGCTCCTTTCTACTTTCATCTTGATAGGAATTGTGAGCACAATGTCTCTATGGGCTATAATGCCACTTTTGGTTTTGTTTTATGCGGCCTACCTATACTATCAGGTATGGAAAAATCTCATATTTCAGTTCTTCATGCTCTTTGCATTTATGGGACTCATAAATTATATTCTATCAATATATTGAGTGAAATCAGATTCATGTTGCGTATAAGTAAATGTTGCACAAGTCCAAAAGAAGTTCAAGTTCATAGGCAGCAGATATAATGGTAACACAGATGCTTCCTTGATTTTATCTAAACAGAAAGCAAACCTTCAGATCAGATCAACCATCTTATTGCTCAAATTTGTTTGGCTTTGGTTTTATCCTTTTCTCACATGTTGCCCTGTATATCTCCAAATCAATAAATATGTTCTTCTACCCACATGTAACTTTTTCAAAGCTTCCTCGTGTCTTTGAAGTTCTCCAACATGTAGCAATCACTTTATTTTGGTGGTGCCAGCTAATGACACTCTGTAGAGGATGACTGACCCATCTCATCTGATGTTCATGTTGTCTTCTTAATTTCTATGGACGGTTATTTTTGTGATTTTGTTACTTTCCAAAGGTTATATTAAGTTGAAGTCTCTCTCTCTCTCCCTCCCTGATGAAACTGTGAGAGTGGGCTGTAGAATATGGGGCAGCAATCCCTCTGTCCATATCCCCATCCTTCCTTTTTGAAGTGCATAATTCTTCCTTTTCCCTGCTTCCCTTATATGAGGGGCAGAGGTACCACTTGACGAGAAAGGCTAGTGATAACTTGGAGTCCCTCTCAGATCACAATAAACTGGATTAAATTTTTTAGTCCTTAACTGTTCATACACACTTCTACTGGCGAGCATTTTATTTTCAAGAAGTGATATTGATATTTAATGTGATCATCATTTTATTTCTTTAGAGCACAGCACGGGAAGTAAAGCGCTTAGACTCCATCAGCAGATCTCCTGTTTATGCGCAATTTGGAGAAGCACTGAATGGTCTAGCAACTATTCGTGCATACAAAGCTTATGATCGGATGGCGGACATCAATGGGAAGTCTGTGGACAACAATATTAGATTTACCCTTGTGAACATGAGTGGAAACCGCTGGCTAGGAATTCGTTTGGAAACATTGGGAGGCCTCATGATTTGGTTTACAGCCACTTTTGCTGTCATGCAGAATGAGAGAGCAGAAAACCAGCAGGCATTTGCATCCACCATGGGCCTTCTTCTTAGCTATGCTTTAAACATTACGGGTTTGCTGACTGGTGTACTCAGACTTGCAAGTTTGGCTGAGAATAGTCTAAATGCAGTTGAGCGGGTTGGCACATATATAGATTTGCCTCCTGAGGCTCCTCTTATTATTGAGAGCAACCGTCCCCCTCCTGGATGGCCTTCTTCAGGATCCATTAAGTTTGAGGATGTTGTCCTACGTTATAGGCCTGAACTTCCTCCTGTCCTGCATGGATTGTCTTTCACAATTTCTCCAACCGACAAGGTGGGAATTGTTGGAAGGACTGGGGCTGGGAAATCTAGCATGCTCAATGCTTTATTTCGTATCGTAGAACTGGAAAGGGGAAGAATATTAATTGATGATTATGATGTTGCTAAGTTTGGACTGGAAGATCTACGAAAAGTTCTTGGAATCATACCACAGTCCCCAGTTCTCTTTTCAGGTACACTGATCACAATCTCTCCTTAAATTGGTATGACAGCTGGGTGTGCTTGGCTCCTCCTTGTTTATTTCACTTCAACCTGGTTTTCTCTTTTCCTTAATGGCAATGTTTCATTGGATTCAAGAGATTTACTCCACTTTCTTAAACTGCAGTTCTAGGACTACTCTCATAAAGTGACCTTATTATTATTATTTTTTTTTCCTTTTCAATTCTGAACCGTTTTATCCAGATTAACAGTGAGAATGGTTGCACTTGAGGCCCAGTTTTTAAAGAATGCCCTAGTGTTCAGATCCATGACCTAATAATGGTCAACATGTGCACTGTCATGACCTTTAATGTCCCAAAAATGTGTCTGGTTGCTTCTTTCTATTATTATTTGTGTACTTACAGAAGGCATATATTTGCTAAAACTGAAGGGAAGGGGTAAATGCAACTTTGAATTACAAATCAGGGTGAATATTCCATGTTCTACTAACGGATTTTCTCTAAATAAAACTCGGCTATTGGGATAATTAATCCATAAAATGGCCCACAACCAGCAATTTAGGAATTACGAAAACGCTTATAACCTTTGGCATACCAAAAAAGAAAAATTATTACTGACAATCGCTTATTCTTGGACTGAAAAGACTACTTTCTTGATTTTTTTTGGGCTTAGGCTTCAAAAAAGGAAGCTTCACATAAAACCATGCTAATTCTATAGATGTGGCATTAATGGGTTCATGTCCAACTTATCAATCAGTATACTTAATGGGTTATTCAGTGTACAGTACAACTATGTTCACTTGTGTAAATGAATGTTTGCTCATTGTGTCATGGATTAACCCAACTTCCAGCTATGTCAAGGACAAGTATCACACGGCCCTAATATTACAAGAGGCTATATTTTTATTTTTCTGATGAGAGCCTTTGCTTTTCAAGTTGACTATTTTAATTAATTAAAAGACATGAATGAAGTAGCATTTTTTTTTTCTAATATTGACCTTATAACTTTCCAGGATCTGTGAGATTTAATCTTGATCCTTTCGAAGAGCACAATGATGCTGACCTTTGGGAGGCATTAGAGAGGGCACATTTGAAGGACGTAATTAGGAGGAATTCTTTTGGTCTGGATGCTGAGGTAAATGCTTATTCTTTTTAACTAGATGATTTGGGTTGTGAATTTAAAATGCTACTTCATAAGTCACCCATTCTGGAGGATTTTGTTGTTTGATGAATATACCTTCTCCTCACCCATTCTGGATGACTGTGTTCTTCAATTAATTTACCTTCTTCCTCACTCTTCAACTATTGATTGTCTTTAGGGTTTCATTTTATTTTTAGCCTCAGATATGTCGAGAGGCATTTCTATAATTTTTACCAGAAGTAGCTTATATCCTTGTGATTTTTAAAATTTTAAAGAAAAATGTAACTGTTAACTGAGAGTGACCTTCTTGTATATCCTGTGAAGGTTTCAGAAGCAGGGGAAAATTTCAGTGTTGGACAGAGGCAACTATTAAGTCTTGCTCGGGCATTGTTGCGGAGATCAAAAATACTGGTTCTTGATGAGGCTACTGCAGCAGTTGATGTTAGAACTGATGCCCTTATTCAGAAAACTATTCGAGAGGAATTTAAATCATGTACAATGCTTATTATTGCTCATCGACTGAATACCATCATCGACTGTGACCGGATCCTTCTGCTTGATGCTGGTCAGGTGTGTGTTGTGAGCTTTTCCAGCTCATTTCTTTCTTTTTGTTATTGGTGGTTTTTTGCTGCTGTAATAATTGTGTTTAATGATGAGAAATGCTGAAAGTTTGAATGAGTCGAACTTGAGAATCCAGGACATTTTTTAAGCTGATTTTGTTTGACCTTCAATCTTTAGCTTCATCTAGTTTCTTTGTTGATATAAAATTCATGTGTGTTTCAGGTTTTAGAATATGATACCCCAGACAAACTGCTGTCAAATGAAGAAAGTGCTTTCTCTAATATGGTTAAAAGTACAGGGGCAGCAAATGCTCAATACTTACGCAGCTTGGTACTTAGGGTAGAAGAAGAAAACAAGTTGACAAGAGAGAACAACCAGGTTGATAGACAGAGGAGATGGCTTGCCTCTTCCCGATGGGCTGCTGCTACCAAGTTTGCCGTTGCTGTTAGCCTTACCTCATCACAGAATGATCTTCAACGTCTGGAAATAGAAGATGAAAACAATATCCTCAAGAAGACAAAGGATGCAGTGATAACTCTACAGAGAGTTTTGGAAGGAAATCATGACAAAGTAATTGAGGAGTCACTTGATCAATACCAGATCTCAAGAGATGGATGGTGGTCAGCTCTTTACAGGATGGTTGAAGGTACAATTGAAATTCCGATTGTATTATCAATTTACACGAGCCACACACATCTAACTTGGTGGATGGATTCATGCATGAATTTTTAATAATGGTGAATTTTGTACAGTTGGATATTATCTTTATCTTTTTCACCTTTTGTTTCTAGGCGTTTTTTTTATTTGCTGGAGGGCGAGAGTCCTGCACGAATGGCATATTAACTGGGTTTATATTTATATCTAAAACTTCTGGGAAAAATCTGTTGGTTACATAACTGGGGTGCCAATAATACCTGAAAATATAATTCCTCATGTCTCGTCCAAAAGGGAAAAAAACCAGAATTTCTTAGAAATACCCTATACCAACAATACAATCATTACAGCCCATGGACTTGAGGTTCTTCCTTGGTTAATATGCATTCTTATTTGTGTTGCATTTTAAACGTCATTTTTCGTTTTCATTTTTCTTTTATCTAGGCCACTAATGCCACATGTTACTTATAATAGGTAGATAAATAAATGCTACAAGTCACATGATCCCTTGCAAACTGTTTGATGGTTGTACTGGGAAGGATTTGTGCTTTAATCAAGAATATGATTTGTTTTAACAACAGATTATCCCAAAGAAATCCATACTGTTAACATGTTTTACTTTTGTAGCAACACCATCTAATATATCTCTATTTTCCAGGACTTGCTGTGATGAGTAGGTTAGCTCGGAACAGACTTCAACATTCAGAGTATGATTTTGATGACAGATCTATTGACTGGGACCGTATTCAAATGTAGGTGCTACGGATGTTTTAGTTAACAGGTTCCGTAGTCATACCTAAACCGATGCATTTGCACACCCACTGACTGTAATCACTATTTTTGTGATTATCTCTTATGTCTTTCTTAATGTTCAAGCAAACAAGGGAGTGGATTGCGAAGCATTATAAGACACTATACTTTGTAAGCTTCGTTTTGAATCCTAGGTTGAATTGGTCATCCTGACATTATATTTAAGTCATAAAAATTAAGGTTGACTTCGATGAATATGCATTAAGGTTGTTTCATCTGTAATTTTGGACCATGAATGTAACTATTGAACTGAATTGTTCAAAAGGAGCCAATAATGAGCCTTGAATAGTTATGCTGGTAACTTCAAAGTTGCCAACACAACGAGTGTTTGGATGCAAGAGTTTAGTTGTTCTTCTGCTGTTGTCATGTAATCGTACATCAGGTTATGGCATTGAGGAAAGTCCATTTCCATCTTGAATTCCAATTCCTTGGCAGCCAATAGCGGATAAGGTTTTATCATGACCTTGTTCATTTCAACATGAATTTAGAATAAAAAAATCTCGAAAATTTAATCATGTTCGAAGATAAACAATTGGGCTCGTGTGAATCTTCTCCAGCACTACCCCACCAATAATTAAAGCGGAAAGGGTGTTCGTGATGAAAAGGAAGCATCAACTGAAAGGTCAAATAGCACTCTCTCTGTTACGTCTTTAAGCGTGGTAAATTCCAAAGAATATCGATCATGCCAGCTATGAGCGAGGTCCACGCTCCACATGCATGGCCTTGCAATAGCAATTTGGACGGTTCAGGTCACGGAGATTACCAGTTGCAATAATTTGAAGATTGAATTTTTTTCATTAACGTCTAGTTTAGTTTCATATTCTTTCGAAACACCAAACATTTCTATGCGGCTGCCGGCTGGCACTCGTAGCTGAGACATAACTTTATGCTTGTTCAGAATCCATTAAATAAAGTTAGATAGTAAACCTCGTGACTGTATCAGGCAGTCAAAGTTTCATTATTGGCACGAATGGTAAGGCTGACCGACGTGACCGTGTTGTGATGTGTCTTATCTGCTAGCATTTTGCAAGTTAGATAGGTCAGCAGTGATAGGCTCGAGATCTTATCACTATTTATTTATTATTTATAAAAGATTTAAAATTTTTTATTATTTTATTTAAAGAAAAAATTAAAATTTTTTTTATTAAAAATCACTTTTTCAATAATTAAATAAAACAAAAAATTAAAAAATAATAAATATAAAAAAATAATAATGTTATGAAACTAATAAAAAGAGATCTTGAATATGAGAGAGAAGTATTCTAGAGAACTTTGTTTTCTCTTATTTCTTGGTATCTTACACAAATGAGGACTCCCTCTATTTATAGGGACCTCTTGGTGCAAAGAATGGTTAGGATTGTGACACTTGTCATCAATCCAAGGGTGAAGAGTACAAATGAGGTTCTATAACATTCTTGAGTATTTCATACAACTCTACAAGTCTATAACATTCTTGAGTATTCCATATAACTCTACAAAATTCTACAAGTTTCAAGTTTCAATTATGACGGCTATTATGACGGCTAAATGTGGTCATACAAGTCGGTTTATAACACTCCCCATTTGGATGACCGCATATAAAGAATATGCCTCGTTAAAACCTTGCCAAAGAAAAACCTTGTGGGGATAAAAAAACCAATGGTGAAGGAAAAAGAGTACAGTATTCATGTGTACCGCCAAATGCTTGAGGATTGCCTCATTAAAACCTTGTAAAGGAAAACTCAATGGGATAAAACCTTAGCGAAGGAAAAAGAGTACAATCAGCACAAGTCTTCAAGACATTTACTCCCCCTGAAAAGTGCATGATAATAGGTCTTCAAGTCTTCGCATTCCAATGTTCTACACAAGTTTCTTAAATGTTGCAGTTGGTAATGCTTTAGTGAATAAATCTGCCAGATTATCACTTGACCGTATCTGCTTGACATTAATTTCACTTTTCTCCTGAAGTTCATGAGTATAAAAGAATTTAGGTGAAATGTGTTTGGTTTTATCACCTTTGATATATCCTCCTCTAATTTGAGTAGTACAAGTAGCATTATTTTCATATAAAATTGTTGGACTATCATTAATCACTGGAAGACCACACTTTTCTTGACTATGTTGAATTATTGATCTTAGCCAAACACATTCTCGACTTGCTTCATGAATTGCAATTATCTCTGAGTGATTTGAAGAGGTAGCAGATAGTGTTTGCTTGACAGATCTCCATGATATAGCAGAATTTCCATAAGTAAATACATATCCAGTTTGAGATTTACCTCTGTGTGGATATGAAAGATAACTTGCATCCGCATATTCAACTAATTGTGGACTAGATCCATGTTGATAAAATAATCTCATATCAACCGTACCTCGGAAGTATCGAAGGACATGTTTAATGCCATTCCAATGTCTTCGAGTTGGTGCGGAACTATATCTTGCAAGTAAATTAACTGAAAATGCAATATCAGGCCGATTGCAATTTGCAAGATACATTATGGCTCCAATTGCACTGAGATAAGGTACTTCAGGACCAAGAATTTCTTCATCATCTTCACAAGGACGAAATGGATCTTTCTGCTCATCAAGTGATCGAACAACCATTGGAGTACTCATAGGATGAGCATTGTCCATGTAAAAGTGCTTCAAGACTTTCTTTGTATAATTTGATTGATGAATGAGAATTCCATTTTGTAAATGCTCGAGCTGCAGGCCGAGACAAAATTTCGTTTTGCCAAGGTCTTTCATTTCAAATTCATTTTTTAAATATGTAGCGGTTCTTCTGATCTCTTCAGGAGTTCCAACAAGATTTAGATCATCAATATAAACTGCAATAATAACAAATCCAGAGTCTGATTTCTTAATAAAAACACATGGGCATATTGGATTATTCTCAAATCCTTCTTTCAATAAATATTCGCTAAGGCGTTTATACCACATGCGTCCGGATTGTTTTAATCTATATAAGGATCTTTGAAGTTTAATAGAATACATATTTCTGAATGTACTCAGATTAGAAGCTTCAGGCATTTTATATCCTTCAGGGATTTTCATATATATATATATATATGTCATGATCTAATGATCCATATAAATATGCAGTGAGCATATCCATTAACTGCATATCTAATCTTTTTGTAACTACCAAACTAATCAAAAATCTGAATGTGATTGCATCCATAACGGGAGAGTATGTTTCCTCATAATCAATCCCTGGTTTCTGCAGAAAACCTTGTGCAACAAGTCGTGCTTTATATCGCACAATTTCATTTCTCTCATTACGCTTACGTATAAATACTCATTTATATCCAACATGCATTACACCATTTGGTGTTTGTATAATTGGTCCAAAAACCTCTCGTTTTGCTAACGAGTTTAATTCAGCTTCAATAGTTGATTTCCATTTTGGCCAGTCATGTCTACGTCGACATTCTTCGACAGTTCTTGACTCAATTTCTTCATTACTTCTGGTAATGTCAAAGGCCATTTTATATGAAAATATGTTGTCGACAACAGTTTTATTTCTATCCAGAATTTCTCCAGTATTCATGAAATGTATCGAGATCTCGTTATTTTCAGGTACCTGTCCTTCTTCAAGAGAAGACATTTCATTAAATACCTCTTCAGGAGGTTCTTTTTCAGGAGATTTATTTTCTTCAGGAGTATCAATTACTCTTATGGCCTGTATTATGGGTATGGACTGTTCAGGAGTACCAAATTCATTTTATATTTTTTTCTTCCGAGGAATTTTATCCTTTACACCAATAGGCCGTCCACGCTTCAGGCGTATCTTGGACTCACTTGTTGCTGTTTTGGCAATTTGTCCTTCAGGGACTGTAATCCTTGCTGGAACATTAACAACAGGAATATATGATTTTATCACACCTTTAGTGTCAGTAAATACATCCGGTAATTGATTTGTAACACTTTGCAAATGAATAATCTTTTGAATCTCTAGTTGACATTCATTTGTACGATGATCAAATTGGGAAAGAGCTTTATTTTTCCAAGTAATTTCTTGTCGTGCTTCAGGCATCGACTTCTCATTACCCTATGTTGAAAAAATGGATTCGTCAAAATGACAATCCTCAAAACGTGCCTTAAACATATCCTCTGTAAGAGGCTCCAGGTATCTAATAATAGATGGAGAATCAAACCCAACATATATTCCAAGTCTACGTTGAGGACCCATTTTTGTACGTTGTGGAGGTGCAATTGGAACATATACCGCACATCCAAAAATACGAAGATGAGTAATATTTGGTTGTTGACCAAATGTGTTGAACCTAAGGTTTCAAGTTTTGTGTAATTATATATTTACACATGAATTTTGATGATAACAAATGAATTCAAAGAATGAAGGAGTCTCAAGCTCAAGTTGTCCACACAATGGAGTCAAGCACATCAAGGAACCAAGCATGAGCAAGAAGGAAACAAGTTCACATTAAAGTCATAGAGTAATGTTGTAAATCTCTTAAAATTCGAAATTAGGATTAAGGCTCAAAATTAATATTTTATCATAAAGTATTAAAATACATTTTCCACATGTGCATGAATATTTTTAAAAATTAAATTTGAATATTTTGAAAGATAATTGATTGTCATCTTTCACATGTGCATGCCATGATTAAAGGTTTGAACTTTGAAAATATTAAAGATGATTGATTGTCATCTTTCACATGTGCATGTTTTATTTAAATATTTTCAAAAGTGATTGATGCTTTTCTTGATTTATGCAAAAGGAAGATGCTTTGTTTGAATATTTTGAAAAGTAAAGTGTGCTCCTTTTGTCATATGCAAAAAGTAAAAAATTAGGTTTGAAATTTTTGAAAAGCAAAGTGTGCTCCTTTTGTCATATGCAAAAAGTAAAAAGATTAGGTTTGAAATTTTTGAAAAATGAATGATGATGTTTTTGACATGTGAATCTTTTTAAATTTGAATATGAAGTCTCATATGCCTATAAATAGATCATTTGAGAGCTTCACATTCACAACACCAAGAGCATACAACTCTCATTCAAAGCTTTCATTCTCTCTTCTCTAAGCATTGAGCCTTAACCCTTGTTCATTTTGAGAGATATAGTTTGTGCTTGTATTGTTCTTATTTCACTCATTGAGGAGTGTTTTCTGATATCCTACCCACTATCAATTCTTGTATCAGTAAAAGGGTGTGTACAACCCTTGTGCGTGTAGAAAGTGTTCTACACAGGGAATCGTTGAATCACCACGTGTAAGGTGATTGCAAGTGTAGAGGGTGTTCTACACGGATCCTTTGTAGCGGTGTTGTTCAAAGGTGTAATAGGTTTCTATCTCCACCTGAAGGAGATTGAATAGTGAATTCGGGGATCTTCAAGGGGTAGCTTGAGACGAGGACGTAGGCAGTGGGGCCGAACCTCGTTAACATACTGAGTTTGCTTCTCTATTACCCTTACTCTTTGTATTTATTATTGTTTCATATTTTGTTTATATTTTATATTGTATATTTGATTTATAATTGTTATTTTTTTTAAATACAACTCAATTCACCCCCCCCTCTTGTGTTAGTCATCTGGGCAACAAAATGCAACCTGTAATGGAGAATATTTGTGATATGCTGATGGCCTAACACGAATCAATGATGCTGCATGAAGTATAGCATGTCCCCAGACAGAAATAGGAAGTTTTGATTTCATAAGTAAAGGTCTAGCGATTAGCTGAAACCTTTTAATTAATGATTCAGCTAAACCATTTTGAGTGTGTGTGGGCAACTGGATGTTCAACATCTATGCCTATTGACATGTAATAATTATCAAAAGCTTGAGATGTAAATTCACCTGCATTATCCAATCGAATAGTTTTAATTGGATAGTCAGAAAATTGTGCTCGTAGTTTAATTATTTGGGCAAGAAGTTTAGCAAATGCAATATTTCTAGTGGAAAGAAGACAAACATGTGACCATCGACTTGATGCGTCAATTAAAACCATAAAGTATCTGAATGGTCCATTTGATGGTTGAATAGACCCACATATATTCCCATGAATCCTTTGTAAAAATGATGGAGATTCAAAAACAATTTTTGAGATAGATGGTTTGATAATCAATTTACCCTTAGAACATGCAGAGCATGGATATTCATTAGGTAAGATAATCCGCTGATTCTTTAGGGGATGCCCATACAAATTATCAAGTATTCGTCTCCTTATTATTGCTCCCTGATGTCCAAGGCGATCATGCCAAGTCATAAATATTTTGGGGTCAATGCACTTCTGGTGCATTACCACATGTGATTCGATTGTTTTCATTTTTGTATAATACAATCCAGATGAGAGAGCAGACAGTTTTTCTAATACGAGCTTCTGGCTCGAAATTATTTTAGTAATGAGAAGATGCTCTTTATTGTCTTCGTTGGTGATTTCAATATGACAACCATTACGACGTATATCCTTAAAACTCAATAAATTTCTTCTTGATCGTGAAGAAAATAGAGCATCATCAATGCAAAATTTGGTGCCATTAGGCAACACAATATAAGTTCTTCCGAAGCCTTCAATTAGATTCGATGTACCAGATATGGTATGAACGTAGGCTCTACTCAATGTTATATTTTGAAAATATTTTTTATCTTTAAGAATTGTGTGAGTTGTAGCACTGTCAGCCAGACATACATCTCTATTATTCATCTCAGAGATAATAAGTTCATCAGTAATACTCATGATTCTACAAAATATATAAAACTTTCATTAAAATATTGCAAAATATAAATAAAGAAAATACATTAAAAATGAACACTTCCATCGCCAATCAAATGATCAACTCTATTATTAGAATTTTCAAAGAAATCAGAAACATCAAGATTTGTAATATCTTCTCCATCTAAAGCATCTGATGGTTCAGCAAAATTTGTTTCAAACTTTTTTGTTTTTTCTTTTATAGAAGTTTGATATAAGTCAACCAAGTGCTTAGCTGTACGACAGGTACGAGTCTAATATCCAGTCATACCACATCTATGGCATCCATCTTTATCTTTCTTTAAAGATTTATTTTGAGGACATTTACCCTTCTCTGAGTTGAATCACTTCTGGTGGTACGGTGTATATCTACTATTATCCCTTTTAGTGTGGTCTCTTCTAGGACCTCCACTTCTGTAATTTTTTCTACAACGTTTACGCCCTCGGTTTCTTTGAAAAGATGCACCATTTGCTTCTGGAAATGGAGTAAATCTAGTAATATTCATTTCAGGGAATGATATAGAACCAGTAGGACGTGACTGATGATTTCTTAACAAAAGGTCATTATTTTTTTTCAGCTACTAGAAGACAATATATAAGTTCAGAATATTTTTTGAACTTTCGCTCTCAATACTGTTGCTGCAGGAGCACATTCGAGGCATGAAAAGTAGTATATGTCTTCTCTAACAAGTTATTATCAGTGACTTTTTCACCACATAATTTCAATACTGAGCTAATTTTAAAGAGTGCAGAGTTATACTCACTAACACTCTTGAAATCTTGCAACCTCAGGTGCATCCAATCATGATGAGCTTTTGGGAGGATTACAGTTTTCTAGTGCTCATATCTCTCCCTTAAATCATTCCACAAAATAAGGTGATCTTTTACCGTGAGATACTCAGTTTTTAATTCTTCATGAAGATGGTGCCTAAGGAAAATCATTGTCTTAGCACGGTCCTGCTGGGACCCTTGATTTCCTTCTTTAATTGTATCTCTCAGGTTCATCGCATCTAGATGGATCTCAGCATTAAGGATCCAAGATAAATAATTTTTTCCAGAAATGTCAAGAGCAACGAATTCCAATTTTGTAAGATTTGACATTTTCTACATATATAAATCAGGAACATAACATTTTCTACATATATAAATCAGGAACATAAGTATGTTTATATTAAGAAATATATTCACAAAATCATGAGAATAAACATAGAGTTTCATCAAATAATATAATATTTCATATTCATTTTGGGAACTACAAATAATATATTGAAAAACTTACTTAAAGTAGAAGACTACTATCTTCAAAATCGTCAGAGACTTCGTGCTGATAACGTGTTATGAAACTAATGAAAAGAGAGATCTTGAATATGAGAGAGAAGTATTCTAGAGAACTTTGTTTTCTCTTATTTCTTGGTATCTTACACAAATGAGGACTCCCTCTATTTATAGGGACCTCTTGGTGCAAAGAATGGTTAGGATTGTGACACTTGTAATCAATCTAAGGGTGAAGAGTACAAAAGAGGTTTTACAACATTCTTGAGTATTCCATACAACTCTACAAGTCTATAACATTATTGAGTATTCCATATAACTCTATAACATTTCACAAGTTTTAAATTTCAATTATAACGACTATTATAACGATTAAATGTGATCATACAAATCAGTTTATAACAAATACGAGAGTTATAATTCTATCCTTCTTCAAGATATTTTATAAGTCTCAAACCTCGTGACTGTATCAGGCAGTCAAAGTTTCATTGTTGGCACCGAATGGTAGGCTGACCGACGTGACCGTGTTTGATGTGTCTCCGGTGCGCAATCATAGACTGGGGAAGTAGACAAAATTAGCACGTGGGGAGAGAGCAATTTTCGTAATCATATTGTGATTGTTTTCTGTCCTTTTCCTAGTGTGTAGGATGACTACGTAAGCCATGACTCTTGCTTTCGCATTCTATTTTTCATAAACTTTTTTATAATAATTTAATTAAAAAGTATATTTTTAAATTTTTTTTAAAATTTTGTTCATATTTTAAAAACTTCCTATATCTTATTTTTTATCATTTTCTTATTTTATTAAAATAATATTTTTATTCTTTTTTATTATTTTTTTTCTTACTCCTATTTACAAACTTAACTATTCAATATTTTTTCTTATGTTTTGAACTATTATTCTAGTGAATATTTTAAATTATTTTTTGTGTGGATATGATAATATTTTTAAAATTAATTTTTTTATATTTTCGTAATTCATTAAATTATTTTTAAAATTATTATTTAAAACTATAATAAATATGAGTATAAGAGAAAGTATAGATGATTGAAAAAATATTTATTATATATATTAGAATAAAAAATTGATAAAAAATAATTTAGAAAATAAACAATGAGTCTCTAAACATTTTTTCTAAAATAGGAATTTGGATGTGGAGATATTTAGATCAAAATCCTATAATAAATCTCAAAATTATGAAAAATTCATACTTTAGTACTTATGCTCTTATGCTCCGTTACTCTTTTCGGCTTCTATTGTATTATTTGAAAGGAAAATGTTTGTGTATGTTACCTGATTTTGACTTTCCATCTTATTTTATTACGAAAGCTAGCAAACGAGATCTAATGTATATTTTTTATTATTTAAAATTTTTTAATATGTTAAATTAAATATTAAAAAGTAATAATAATAAGACGAAGTCAAATTTGTGCCTTCCAGCTGTCATTGCTGGGCAGCCTATAGCATCACTCTATTTGAAACTACATATACCCACAGACCATATGCATATGCATGCCACGCTCTGCTAACTGAATCTCTTCTTTGCGTTTCCTTCTTTCTTGTGCTGAAGCTGCTTAACGTGAAAACACTCTCTTTTAATATCATTACTTTTTCACTATCATTCACGCAGAATATCTTCATCACCTCATTATCAAACGCAAGGTAATTGTTGTGGATGTTCTTGTTGTAATCGTTGTTGGTGCGCTTACTGAACTGCTGCTCTTCGTGTTCTTAACACCGGTCATCTTCTCGATCTCCTCTTTTTACTAAATATTGAAAGGAAGAAAATTAGTGAGTCGGGAGAGAGCAATTTTCGTAATCATATTGTGGTTGTTTTCCGTCCTTTTCCTAGTGTGTAGGACGGCTACGTGAGCCATGACGCTTCATGCATTGCTTCTCGGAAGAGCTGAAAAATGATTGATGCAGGTGTTTTGGTACAGGAATTGCCCACGACGAAAGGACCGCGTGAAAAATGATGCGGTGGGAGGTTTGCGCAATTCCTGGGCCAACTTCCCTTCCTTTGCCACGTGCTTCTTTGTCTCATTATAACCCTTTTCGGCGTCTGTACGTTGTATTATTTGAAGAAAAATGATAGACTACCTACTACTTGACAATAATACATTTTTTGTAATTTTAATTTGACTTTTATTTTAATTTGATGGATTTAAATATTAAAAAAATATTATATTATTAAGAGTAGTAAATGGACGATAATTCGGTTGTAAAGATATCACTTCCCTCATTTGAAAGGAAAATGTTTGTATACGTTACCTATTTTGACTGTCCCTCTTATTTTATTACGAAAGCTAGCAAACGAGATCTGATTTATATTTTTTATTATTTAAATATGTTTAAAAAAATATTTAAAATAATAATAATAATAATAAGTCAAATTTGTGCCTTCCAGTTGTCATTGCTGGGCAGCCTATCATCACTGATCTATTTGAAACTACATATACCCGAGCATGCATGCCACGCTCTGCTAACAGAATCTCTTCTCTGTGTTTCGTTCTTTCTTGTGCTGATGCTGCTTAACGTGCTCCTTTGAGCAGTGGAGTGTTCTGCACTAGTTTGGGTAGCGGAATGTTACGTTAATTGTCTATTATTATTTATTATTTTATCTTTATTTTTTATTATTTAATACTATTATTTACTATTATTTAATATTTTATTTTATTTTTTTTACTATCTTTCACAAAATATTGACATGACTTCGTTGCCCAAACTCAAGTACATTGTTATGGATCTTCTTCAGTTCTTGTTGTAATCCTTGTTGGTGCGCTTACTGAACCGCTGCTCTTGTTCTTGACACCGGTTATCTTTTCTCTCTTTTTACATATTGAAAATGTGAGGATTTGTAGTAATGGGTTCTGCATGTTTTACTTGGTAGTTGAAACTATAGTTTCTAGTTAACTGAACTATGTGCTTCCGTTTTTTGTGTACTTTTCCTGGGTCTTCTTTCACCTTTTCTTTTTTCTATGGTCCATTGCTTGAGAAAGTTTTGTTAGTACTTGCAGAAGAGAGATGGGTTTGTGTCCCTTCATGTATAGTAGAGTTATTTGATAAAGATTTACTTAAAACTCAGCTCAGTTTTCCTGTTTTAGTAAGT
Organism: Carya cathayensis; assembly: GCA_011037825.1. NCBI lineage: Eukaryota > Viridiplantae > Streptophyta > Magnoliopsida > Fagales > Juglandaceae > Carya > Carya cathayensis. The sequence goes on from QGSO01000851.1 coordinate 218,865, forward strand.
ATGATTTACTCTTGTTGCAGGAGGTGCATGGAGGGCTAGCTGGTGGTTGTGGAGTAAAATACTAAGAATTGAGTATATGAAACACCCAATAGCTGTGTCTAGCAAAAGGAAACATGAGTCTGTAAAGAGGCCTCGCTGCTGAATATTTGTGAAATAGGGACCAGATCATGGCTTTTGAGCCATTACTTTGGTACTGTCGGCCGGTGGCAAATGGGGTATGGACCAAAGCAGTAGATAGTGCTTTTGGCTCATACACACCTTGTGCCATTGATACTCTAGTGATCTCCATTTCTCATTTGGTTTTCCTTGGCCTTTGCTCTTACCGAGTATGCCTGATAAAGAATAACTCCAAAGCTAAACGGTTTCAGTTGAGGTCGAATTACTATAATTATATGTTGGGGTTGTTGGCTGGTTATTGCACTGCTGGGCCTTTATTAAGGTTGGTGATGGGCTTTTCAATCTTTAATCTGGATGGACAGACAGGCTTTGCTCCTTTTGAGGTGAGTTTACATATTTTCTTGGTTTATGCTTCTTTCTATCTTGTCAGATATGGCACTTTCAAATTCTAAACGCAAAATTAAATTGGATTCAAATTTGATAGCTGTTAACTTGAATTTGTTGTAAAAATGTTAGACGTTTAAATGTCAGTATGATAATTGTTATCTCCAATTCCCGCTGGAGTTAATTGCAATATTACATTACCGAATACCATTGAAGTCGATTCGACTGGAATGTGTGATGTGAATTATTTTGTTCTCTTGCAGGTAATTTCTTTGATCATCGAGGCTGTTGGTTGGTTCTCCATGCTGATAATGATTGGCTTAGAAACTAAAACATACATTCGAGAATTTCGGTGGTATGTGCGGTTTGGAGTCATTTATGTTTTGGTAGGCGATGCCGTGCTGCTCAATCTTATTCTTTCTGTGAGCAGTTACTACAGTAGGTTGGCTTTTCTCCCATTTGTCAAGTGCAATACTTAAGAGAAAATCACTCACACACACACAAAATACATAAAACGAAAGCATTTTAATTTTTTTTGTCGTATATTGTTGGTACGAAGATGATAATTATAGATTTAAACCTCTTCAAGTACTTTAGTGGTGTACTGATGGTTTGCAGTGAGCCATGATCAATCAACATGGCAACTGCCGATAGGATACACGTTAGTGGCACTGCTTTCTGGAGTGGAAAACCATTCATTCTTGCAGTACGACTGTCATACTTACCATGTTATTCTACTCATGCAGATTTGCTTTGTATTTGTACATCAGTACAGTTTGCTGCCAGGTTTGTTCCCTTTTTTCACTTTGTCCGATCCCTCGCCTGTAACAGTTATGCGGTCCATCTCCCCTTCTTATATTAGTTTTAATTTGTGCTGTTTTAGCCTGTCATAAATATTGTTGGATGTATTATGTATAAGCTTTGTATATACATAGGCTCTCTGTAAAGCAGTTAACAGTCACTTGCCAAATGCCTTGGAAGGCTTCAGGGACTTCTGGCTTGGTCTAAAGAAATATGCAGTGAGCAATTAAATATCTTAATTGAAAAAATTTTGAAATGGATAATATGATAATAAATTAAAATGGGAAACTGTAAAAATATGAACTCTGTAGTAAGAACATCAATGTTGAAGCACTCCTTGTATGCTGCACTTTTGAAGTAAATTTGTAAATCTGATAGACCACTTACATGGTCTTGCCGGTTTCTGAAGGGAGGCATTGGACACGTGGTTGTTAGCATCTTTGTTACCATCTATAGCACGGGGCTTGGCGTTCTAGTCTAAGTCTGAAGTCAAGTTGGCTGCATATCTCAACCTTCTTTAAAATTCTTATAAAAGACCAAACACCCCAAAAGCTTAAGGTACTAGAAAATTGGCCATTGCATCTTCCAATCTGGTCTAAAAGTCTACTTTAAAACCATTTTATCTTAAAAAGCTTAAGCTAATAAAATTGGCCAATAATGTACATCAAGCTCATGCATAAACTGTCCCCCCTCACATGTAGGATCACCAAATAGCAAAAAAAACCTTGAGCCTTGCATGTGGAAAACAAAACAGAAGAATCTAATAGAATGGAGGTTAGAGTTACAAAACATGAGTGACGGACCTTAAAGAAAACATAGTTTTGATACCATGCTCGAAACCTTCTATCTCAAAAATTTAAGCCGTTAGAAAGTGAACTTACGTACACACTAATCCTGACAGCATTCTGGACCCTGGACTAACCCCAATACTATACTCAGTAGGCCATTGCAACTCCTTGTCATGAGCTCAAATAACAATGGCCAAGGTTGGGATTAAGATATGTGGTATCTTTGTGAGTGACAGAGTCAGTTTACAATTACACCTACCCTTCTTAGATATTAGAAATCTTGTTTTCTATTTAACTTGTGTTGAAGCATGTTGATACGTCTGAGATTTATTTCTACTATTTTGATTTAGGTTCTATTTGGAATTCTTCTTGTTGTTTATGTCCCAAATCTGGATCCTTATCCGGGTTACGTTCTGATGCAAGCTGAGTCTCTTCATGATGTCGACTACGAAGCACTTCCTGGAGAGGAGAAAATTTGTCCTGAGAGACATGTCAATATATTTTCAAGTGAGTACTTCCTAAAGTGATTGGTCTTTAATGCCATAAGTTCTCTGATTTTGTAGCATTTCGTCATTTCATGAATCATTGGCTTATTACTGAATAGGGAGATAAGAATGGTATACACTTTGAACACAGCACTGAAAGTGTTTGACAGTTTGTGAAGGATTTTAGTCTCCAGATTTTCTCTATTTTATGAACCCAAAAAGTTTCCAGAAGCCCACACCCATTTATAAACCTAGTTGTTGGGTCTTTAAAGCTATCCCGGGTACCCCTAGAGATGTCTTGGGATGGAAGCTAGGATTTCCTCTAAACTTTCATTGCGTGTACCCTGATGGGAGATCAAACCTACAATCTTTTTTATGATTAAGTGCATAATTGTTGTGGGCTTTACCTGCTTACCCTTTAGTTTAATTTCTGTAGGATTATCTTTTGGATGGATGACTCCACTCATGCAGCAAGGTTACAGAAAACCCATCGTAGAAAAGGATGTTTGGAAGCTAGACACATGGGATCGGACTGAAACACTGATTGAAAAGTTAGCATCATTCTGCCACCTTTTCACGTGCATCTTCATGAGTTCATCTCAAATTGTGAAATACGTATAGCACTGGTGATTTTGCAGGTTCCAGAGGTGTTGGATTGAAGAATCCCAAAAGCCCAAGCCACGGCTTTTAAGAGCCTTGAACAATAGTCTTGGTGGAAGGTATGGCCTACACTTTTTATGATTTTAATTTTCCTACCCTAAATGGTCATTAGACTTAACCTTTCCAACCTATAATTGTATCATAAATATCTCGTGTAGGTTTTGGTGGGGAGGTTTTTTCAAGGTAGCATGCTCATTCCCCCCTTTTGCCCTCATATGTGTCCTGGATAATTTATGATGGCATTGTTACCCACCACTAGTCATCTGCCTTACTATATATGTTTCAATTGTATGTCTGTGATCTACTGTGTTTTTGGAAAAAAAAGTGAAGATCATCTTATTTTCAGCATTCAGAGGACTAACTTATCTGACTCAATCATCTTAACTGGCTATATTCATTATGTACCATATGTGATCTCATAAAGTGAAATGAAAGGATCTTGGTGTGCCATCAATGGGCGCCAAATAGATGTTACTGAATAGGCACTTTTCTGTGAATGCCTTTGCAATGATATATTTCTGAAGTTTTCTTATGAGCAGGTATCTGGCCCTGATATTTTGTATATGAAAATTTGAAGTTTACTAAATGAGGACTTTTAAAAAGATGCTTTCGCCTGGATCTTAATGCATGGATATCTGGCTCTTATACTTTTTGTGTGATACATAAAACTGGAAGTTTACTTTGGAAATTCAGAATAAAGTTATAGTGGGGCCAGAGTTTTGAAATGCTACATGTGAAAAATATTTTTCACTTCTCTATTTGACTACTCTTTGGGAGCTTATTATTTGTCGATCATGTGGTAGATTGGCAGTGATCTTTCGCAATTCGCGGGGCCAATTCTATTGAATCATCTTTTAGAGGTCAGTTACTTTCTTTCCATGGCTTTATTGATAAGTGATGCAATCTATTTCATTTATTTGCCACCTAAAGGAGTTTCTTTTGTATTAATTTCATTAATTTTTATATAAAAAAGCTGTGTTTTTCAATGCTTGAAGTAAAGAATAATGTTCAATGTTTATTTGATCTAATTGAAGACCTCATAAATCTAATAATTTGACAAGATTATGGCCTCAGTTTGTGATCCATTGGTTTCATAGTGAGGAGAGAAATCTTCCAGATGTCGTTAAAAGTAAGGAAGCTGGATCAAGGAGAATGGAAATTACTTTTATCCCAAGAAAATTAAGTCAAGATTTTAGTATTAACTGGACCGGTTTGTGGTTTTAAATGGTTCTTTATATTGTCTCTCTTTACCCTTTGAGTTTGGTTCCCTTTATGTCATACTATTGAAAGAAATGGATATTCACGTTAACCATAATGGCGATTGAGCAAACCGAGGGGGCAAAGTGATGCTTAGCATACCACATGGTGGTAAAATGAAAGCGGGCTTCGTATGCCGCAAAAAAGTACGAAAGACTATGAGTATAATTGTTAGACGATGCTGACGTAATTACAGTCATTACATCTTCTAGCTCACATAACTGGGTGACTTATGCTATCAATTGCCAAATCATTTTCTCATTCTCTGAACATTTTAAGACTTCAGATAGGTACTTCTGTTTTCACTCCAATTACCTGTTTGAATTTGCGACTTCAAAATATAGTAAAAGTTGTCAGACGTGTTAAGAACAGTAGGAATTGAAAAATCATGAGGTTCCATCTCTGAACATGTTGGGAATTAGTTTTTTTTCTGAGAAGGTAGATTCTAGTTAGGAGAACCCCATCATGAGGCATATTCAGAGAGTGTACCTCTCATATAAAGAACTTATTTGCAGAGCTCAATCCCTAGCATAAAGGACTTTTTTCATGATTTTCGGTTTCTAATATTGCAATCATGAAGAGAAATGAGTAATTAAAAGTGGTGTATGATTATTAAAATTGGACTAAGGTTAGGGATTTCAAATGTTTCCAATGAAATATATCCAACATGTTTTTCTTTATCCAAATAAGAGCCTGGACTCGTTGTTTGATCAGATACTTCTATTCATTAACTGTAGCATATGCTGGGCAGAATTTTGTTAAATTCCAACAAGAAGGTAGAAAAATAAAAATTTTGAAGCTTCTTGGATATTTTCGTGGTTGATTATCACATCAAATTGTTAGGGGATCATAGCTTTACTTTCAGCCTTTAACAATATCTGTTTGGAGGATGTTTCCTTTCTTCGTCTCTAAACATCTGTACATTTTCACTTTGGCTGGCTTTTATAAATATTCGATTGTGACCAGGCAAATTTTGTGGACTATATCGGTTTATGGTTTTATGATGCCAATGAGGTCAACAATGACAAACTACCACATAGTTTAAGTAAAACTAAAAAATTCTAATAGTCCTGGAACTCTGTTGATATTTTGAGTTAATAAATTTTGATTCTCTAATTAGACCCTTTGGACACTGAGTCCATTGATTCCTGACATTTACCTGCTGTGATGATGAGAGATTTTTGGGTGCTCAGGCTAATTCATATCCATGCATAAAATTTAATCAGTTAGCTCATTTTTAAACGATTTTACAATGCTTAATTCTGTTACATTTTAAGTCACAAAATGAACCTACTTTATGAGGTTCCTGTGGCTTACATTTGGACCATCAAACTTGATAACTGTCTTGTTACTGCCTGCAGTCAATGCAACGAGGCGATCCAGCTTGGATTGGTTACATATATGCCTTCTCAATTTTCATCGGGGTGGTACGATTTCTACCTCATATTATCTTACATACCATGTTTCTTGACACAAATACTTTAGTTTTTGCTCTTCTAAAACTAGATTTTTGGTGGATAGTTGTGGCTGATCATCCTTGTCATCAAAAGGGGCAATATATGTTTAAGTGAAAGGCATCATGCTGAATGATAATTTATTATGTAAAGGATATTTTCAACACATCAAGAATGTTATTGGATTTACATTTTAAGATAGTTTCTTTTAAGTTGAGTTTATGATTTTTCTAAAGTTTATTGTGTCGTTACAAATGGTGTCGAAGTGTATCTTAGCTAGAAGTGTAAGACTTGAGCCATGCTAAGTCTTGAACCATACCACAGCAAAATGGTCTGACAAGGAAGTCAAGCATATGAGTGTGGACGATTGTAAACCCACTTCTTTGAAAGGGTGGTGAATGTGATCCCACGTTACCTAAGAGGGCGAAGTTTTTGGCATTAAAAATAGTTCTAAGGAAGTTCTAATTGTAACCTTGATTAGGTCTTCTGGAGTAATAAGCCTAGATTTATTGTGAACTTTCCTTAGGTCATTACAAGAAGATAGTTGCGAAGGTATAGGAGTCACGGGGGTTAAATGACATCTTTCATTGGAGACTTCTCTAGTGAATCAATAGCATGGATGTACTCCATTCGTGTTATGATGATCAAGTAAACTACATTCCTTGATATGGTAGATATCTTTTAATAATTTTAGCGAAGTTTGTTTCTTAATGGTTTGTTAAAGTCTTTATTACCCATTGAATTAAGTATTTATTATACATTGACTGTTGTCCTTGCATTCATTATGTTATTGGCTGATGAAAAGAGACCACATTTTAAAATATTTCCCGTCAAATAGCAATGAAAAGCTATTCATGTTTCTTTCTGAGAAAAGATAGGAGTTGATGACCTTGTGAGCATTATTTTTAATTGATTACGTCTATATTCGAAGAAAATTGACTGGTTGATTCATTTTATTTCAGTCACTTGGTGTGCTATGCGAATCTCAGTATTTTCAGAATGTTATTCGTGTTGGTTTTCGGCTGAGGTCAACTTTGGTAAATCCTTTATATCCTAACAATGTTTAGATATATATTAGTGAATCTCTTTAACTATAACTTCCTCTTTGACAGAATGAATAGGAAACTTTTAGGGTAAATTACATTTCAAATGGTCGGTTGTAATGTTTCTCCTAAACTTTAAATTTGAGTAAATGATATAAATTAACAACATGGGCTAGCGAAAATCACCTGAAATTTTTAAGTGCGACTGTTCCGGATTATAGGTGGCTGCTGTATTTCGCAAATCTTTAAGAGTAACCCATGAGAGTCGCAAGAAGTTCTCATCTGGGAAGATAACCAATATGATGACAACTGACGCCAATGCAGTTCAGGTATTCTCCAAATTAAGTGAATATGATTATATGAAGGCTGAATAAATTTCCCATTAATTTGATAACCTTTAAATATCCTGCATTTTGATATTACTTGATGCCTTTGACTTCTGTTCAGAAAACTAATGATGTAATTTGTCATAACGCGAATATTGAAAATTTAGTAAATAAAAAAACAATTGAAAATACATAGTTAAGAGATAGATTTTGTAGAATACAATATCTGTTGTACTTGGCAAAGTGCCTTCAAAGAGCTTACCCAAAAAAATGCGCCTTGAAAGAAAAATTCTTGCAAATAAATTTTTTGGAGCAAAGGAAATATTTTATTGTGCGCCCTTCAAAAGTTTTGCTCACAATGTTTCAAACTCAAACATATGAGGTCGGGGCTTATAAACTTTTAATATAGTAGTGTGCACAAGTTCTTGAAATTACCAATTAAGAATGCAATCAATGTTGATGAAGAGCTCAAATAACGTCATCAAGTATGCTGGTTTTCTGTTCATTGGCTCCATTTTCGTTGAATTGTGATGCAGGTCATATTCCATCATCTTGATGCCACTTTTCCCCCATGTTTGTATGTAATCATTTTATAGGATACGTATTTGTAATGCAGTGAAGCAAGTACATGATATAAGAACATAATGTAAATGAGATATAATAGACCTTAATTAGAGACATCATTAACCGAAAATCTTATCGGTATGATGCTTGTGATCAGTCATGTATCAGATATGATATCAAATGTGGAGAAGAGACGAGTAGCCTAGAAATCTTATAAGTCATATTTGTAACAGAAGATTGTAATAATTGACATTCTTTTGGCTTCTTGGAGCAATGGGAACTGAATCCGAGAGTTTTAATTACGTTCTTATAAGGATAAATGATCTAAAATGGCAGCTAATGATAAGATTCCATCCGGCAAAGAATTTTTTAAGCCTGTAGTCATTGATAGTGCATATCGGTGTAGAAACATACAAGAAAAAGTAATGAGTTGTGAAAATAAAAAATAAAAAATTTATGGCTGTTATGTTGGATTTGATCTACTAAAGTATATGGATCTCAGTAATTTAGTGAAGTATACTGCAATATCAAATCAAGACATCATCACATAATTTTGTTTTGGGGAATGTGAGCATGACTCGGTCACCATTAATATACTCCTTACATTGTTCAGCAAATATGTCAACAACTCCATGGATTGTGGTCAGCTCCATTTCGAATCATCATAGCTATGGTCCTTCTTTATCAGCAACTAGGTGTTGCTTCACTTCTTGGATCGCTAATGCTAGTTTTCATGGTCCCAATACAGGTAAGAGAGATTTTTTTCCTATCCTCCTTTGAAAAATGGTTGATTACTTGGATCTTTACCAGTTTGCTATATCCGGTTGATATTTTTTTCCGAGTGTTCTTTATAGCAATTATTGTGTAAATATGTTTTAGTTTTAATTGCACATTCCATATTCTAACTGACTCTACACCTACCAAGGGCTGGTTTCTTAGTTCATACGACAACTGTTGTGCTTTCTGCATCAGTTGACCGCTACACTACATCTTACCACATCAGAGGTCTTATCTCGTTACATGCAATACTGTCACAAAGTTTGGGTTTCATATTGACAACTAGTTGTAGACTTGTGCGATGTGCAGTGATAAATAAATTTACTAAAATGAAAAATAATATATGTAAATAAGTTAGCATACTTTGAACTATTACAGAATAAATAAAATCTTAAGAAAATTGTCAATGATAGCACCTTAATCTCTAAAATTTGGTTGAGCACCTTCATCTCCTCTCCTCTACTTCTCTTTGTTTCTATGTCAGTGATGAGAAACCTCATAAACTTTGCTTGAGTGGAGAGAGTGACCAAGATTTTTTATATAGTGTGCCAAAGTACCTTGACCATCAAGAGTACTAACTTATAGGCTTTTTTACTTCATTTTAAATTCAATACCCTTAAGCGCATCCTCAAATTACAAAACCAAAAGGCATGGATTGAGAAAAAAAGAAGTGTTGGGAAAACTAAAAGACTACTAACTTTAAATGAAAATTACTAACTTAAGCAGGTAAATTATTTTTCATTTAATAATTTAAATTTTAGTTACGTATAATATATATTTTTTTTTAATGACATATATAATGGGTGAGTGGATGATGCAGTTAAACTGGAACAAAGTCCATAACTTCAAAAATTATGTATTATAGTACATGATATGATTAATGAGTTAGATTACTTGTAAACGTAGCATGACACTTGGATTTATTGTATTCATTTTCTCTTACTAAGATTTGGGACACTATTTTCTTAACTTTGACAAGAAGAGAGTGTCCCAAATCTAAAGTCATATTTTGGCGGCTTTGTGATGGATTATTGTTATGGTCATATCTCCTTTATACACTGTAGATAATGCTGCTAGATTGTGATGGCTTATTCCTAGTTTGTCCTAAGCTAGTTACATCAATGGCTCTCTTCCTAACATTGTAATTTCTTCTGCATGCAATGTGTGGGGCCTGTATTTGGTTCATTGCTATTGAGGGGGCTGGTTTTGAGAGGGGTTTTAGTTAATATTAATAAGCTTTTTTTGTACAAAAAGTAATCATAATGGTCACGTCAAGTTGTTTCAGATTTTTATCAATTTCAGTTTGTTGTTGCTCTTTCATGTTTCTAACATTATTATGGATTATATAATATAACAATGGAACTTCAGTCTGTTTGCGTTTCATATACTCAAACTATAATGAGTATCTGTTATCCGATACTTCAATACTATTTTTCCTTATTGAGTATTCTGTCAGCGGTGGAACTAATTAGCCCATGCTTCATGAATGACCTTGTAAGAACAGACCTGTGTGCTTAGCAAAATGCGGAAACTAACCAAGGAAGGACTACAGTGGACTGACAAGAGAGTGGGCCTCATGAATGAGATTTTGGCAGCTATGGACACTCTGAAGTATGTTTAACTCCAAGAACATTTGCAATTAACTTCTTTTTAGTTTTGCATGCTTGACAGTGCGTGTTTTATTACTATGCTCTTTCAGATGTTATGCATGGGAGACAAGCTTCCAATCTAGAGTTCAAAGCATTAGGGATGATGAGCTGTCGTGGTTCCGCAAAGCCCAATTACTATCTGCTGTATAGCTCAAAAACATAATCTTGGAAGTTTTCATTTTAGTGCATATCTATCTCAAGAATCTCAAAATCATGATGATGCTACTAGCTGCTATTTGAAGTTCCAGTCACCTTTTATGCTGTATTTAAATCAACTGTTTGGAGTTCTTTTGTGATCAAATTTGAGTGACTGCATACTCCGATATGAGTGAGTAGGGATAGGTATGAGTGCTGGAGGGAACATTGCATATTTATCTGGCTACTATATATACTTCAACAGGCTTGTGGTAGCACAGTGGCCAGCAATAAGTGGCAGCCCTGAGCCCATACTAGCTTGAGATTAGAACATACTGAAATTGGTTGTTATGATTTCAATCATTTTTTTACTAGACCTTCGCGCTTACTGCCACGTGATAGATTGTGCATGCAAAAATAAAAATAAGATACTTGAAAGATATATCTTGTTTTTGAGCATTGCATTATTATTATTATTATTATTATAGAAAATGTAACGATCTCTATGTTATCACGATCTGATTCTCCCCGATGCTTCATATACATGCTGATCTAGATTTTCAGCGTCAATTTTATTCATAATAGACTATCATGACTAAATTCATGACCCATGATATAAATAGAACCAGAAATATGGGGATTTGAAACCAGCAAAGACATATGCATAGCCATAAGAATATCTCATTCTTAGCTTCATTGTTATTTCTGACTTGCTAATGGTTTCTTTGCAGTTCAACAGTTTTATACTGAACAGCATCCCAGTTGTTGTAACAGTGACCTCTTTTGGGTTGTTCACTTTGCTTGGTGGGCATTTGACCCCAGCACGGGCATTTACCTCACTTTCTCTGTTTTCAGTATTGCGGATTCCTTTGAACATGCTTCCTAACTTATTAAGTCAGGTCTGTATGTTGCACTTTTAAGTTTGTGTATATTTCCTGTATTTTGTTTAAACCATCGTCTAGAATGGGTATATAACCTAGTTATTATATTTTCAGTGAGTATTATACTACCCTTGCATCCTGTTCCAAGGTGAGTGTCTATACTCGGTGGCCCAAATATGGATATGTGTTGAAAGAATGGAATTAGATCAGTCTTTTTCAAGATCTAAGGAATGTTTGGTAAAAATTGTCAAATTTGGGGACAATGTCCTAAGAAAGTAGTCTAGATGAATGTCTGGACGTATGAAGTTGAGAAGTGTATCTGATGTTTGTTCCTATAATACCTTAAAAGGAATGTAACTAACAGTAATTTATTAGAAATACGGGATTCATGCAATCCCACCCTAAATAGCTGGGAAAGCCTTTGTGGAACTGGAGAAACATCATACAAATTTAGTGGCTTTAGTTCTTAAATATGTTAATATGCACTTGTGAAAAAGAAATGACTTATATATTTTGTGTCTTAGATTAATCATGGGATTAGGGGGGGATATTGTGTGAAAGTGTCTGCTTCTATTATATGAATGGTTCGCCTAGGGGATTCAGCCATTGAAATATATGCGTCAAATTTATCGGTCATGTTAACCTTCCCTGTTTTGATGCGAATTTTAACTTTTGCTTATTAAATTCTTTGCCTTAATACAGAGTGCGGGCAAAAGTGGCATTTTTTAGGTGGCCAACATATCAGCAGTAATTCTTTTGATAATTAATTCACAAAATGATATAGTTATTTTGGGTTTACAGGTTGTAAATGCTAATGTATCATTGCAACGCTTGGAGGAATTGTTTTTAGCTGAGGAGCGAGTTCTACTACCAAATCCACCTCTTGAACCAGTTCTTCCTGCTATCTCAATTAAGGATGGGTACTTTTCGTGGGATTCAAAGGTAAAACTTTTATTAGATAATTTTAATGAAATATATCATATTTCTAGTAATGTGGACATCTTCTTGGGTTAATTGGATGAAAACTTTTAAGGGTTGGGCCAAGTCTAAATCAACTTTTAGAGATGGAAAAGGCATGATGTGGGTGGTAGACACTTTAGTTTTAGGAGACTTCAGCCTTAAGGTGCTTGGTGAGAAAATTATGCTCCTTCAGTTATGGGCCATATTTAGAATCTAAGGTTACAAAAAGTTTTGTTAAAACTATTGAAGTTGTTTGATATAATGTAGACAATTATATATTATTCCATCTTTTGTACCCTTAATGCTGGTGAGGAACTCGTCTCCCCCAACAGTGGGTTGTTCCTCACTTTAGATGACAGAGTTAAGCCAAGGATTTCATCACAAATAAAGACACAAGAAGAGACATGAATGTCTCTTTTTTGGAGGTCAAGAAATGTTTTACCATGATGATGAGCAGAACTGATTGATTTGATCGTTGCGCAAGTGCGTGTGGAATATTAGACATTCTAAGCAGGGTGGAAGTGTTTGTGAGCCTCAACCCTTCCCCAGAAGGAAAGGACATCCTTTCCTGAGCAAGTGTACCGCTCGTAGGACCTAAATACTTTCATATACATAAACCAACATTTTTCTCCCAAGCAAAATGTGACACTCTCTAGATAAATTCAAGGCCAAAACGAAAAATTACTTGATTCTATAAGTCTTTACCTTTGTCACTGGGCTTGACCCACATATGAGCTTGAAATCCAAGACAGAAAACCAAAGATGGAGGCATAAAAACTATTCAAAACACATGAGTTAAGACCCTGCATTTGATAGGCGCTCTGGATGAAGAATACACATGACACTGAGCAATATTTTGACACTGAAGGCGAATTTTTCACCCCTATCCATTAGATCTTGTTTTTAAGATGATGTTATAGACTCTGTTGATTCTCAAATGCTCTTGTTTCCGGTTTGAATTAGCATTAACATTCCAGTTCTATCCAGGCAGATAAGCCCACATTATCAAATATCAATTTGGACATAGCAGTTGGCAGCTTAGTTGCAGTTGTTGGTGGTACCGGAGAAGGCAAGACATCAATAATATCGGCAATGCTTGGCGAGCTACCTTCTGTGGGAGATTCAAGCGTAGTAATCAGAGGAACTGTTGCCTATGTACCTCAAGTTTCATGGATTTTCAATGCGACTGTGAGTGCAGCTTGCTTGTATTCTCATTGACACTACTGTACTACTCTTAAACTTCTGTTTTATACTCTGGATTAATATCTCATGACCATGCATCTCCTGACTTGAATGCATTTTTTACAGCTACGTAAGAATATATTATTTGGCTCAGAATTTGAGCCCGCACGGTACTGGAAATCTATTGACGTGACGGCATTACAGCATGATCTCGACTTACTTCCTGTTAAGTAAATTTTCCAATTTATGAAATGAAATATTTGTATTAAATTTATCATTCTAACATATTTTAACATATTTTCTCAGGGCTACGATTACACAGAAATTGGTGAAAGAGGGGTGAACCTCAGTGGTGGGCAAAAGCAGAGAGTTTCCATGGCTAGGGCTGTATATTCTAATTCAGATGTATACATATTCGATGATCCATTAAGTGCTCTTGATGCACATGTTGCTCGACAGGTATTATATAATGTCAAGTGGTATGAGATCGCTTCTTTTTCAAGGCATGACTTGAGATCACTTATTATCACTTAGTGGTATGAGATCACTTAATATTTTGCTTAGTAGTATGAAATTAGGTTTAATTACATTCTATCAGTAGAATAGGAAATGGCTTTTTAGTATAATTCTGTTCAGGTAAACCATTAAATCTGAAAGGTATATAAAGTTCTGCAATTCCAGGAGGAAATCCAATTTTTCAAGTTTCTTGCAACTGAAAAAAAAATATCGTTTTGCAGTTAAAAGATAAACTGACAATAGTAGGACTTTTTTGTAGTGAATCATTATTTAAAAACTAGTTGTTGAGATCATTTTGAATTAATTTAATCTGTACTTTTCTCCAGGTTTTTAATAGCTGTGTAAAGGAAGAGCTGCGAGGGAAAACCCGGGTTCTTGTCACCAACCAGCTACATTTTCTCCCCCAGGTGGATAGGATTATTTTGGTGTCTGAAGGCATGGTCAAAGAGGATGGAACCTTTGAGGAGTTGTCGAAAAATGGAGTTCTATTCCAGAAACTAATGGAGAATGCCGGAGAAATGGAAGAACAAGAGGCGGAAAAGGAACATGGAATAAAATATGATCAGAAAAGCTCTAAACCAGCTTCCGGTGGACTAGAGAATGATCTTAAAAACGATACAAGCTATAATAAGAAGGGTAAAGGACAGAAATCTGTGCTTATCAAACGAGAAGAAAGAGAAACTGGTGTTGTCAGCTGGGACATTTTGATGAGGTAAAATACACACTTTAACACCTTCAAAATAATCTTTGATCAGCTATTCTGATGGATATTTCTGATACGAACAAAACTCGGTACAAAACTAGTGTTAATTCCCTTTTTCTACACCTTTCTGAATTATAACCTCTACAGTAAATCAAAATAATGTTTCAATATGTCTCTGAAGCCTTTATAGTCTACTCTGGAACCTTGGATGCAGCTGAATAATGAAAATGCGACATTTCATCCTAGGTAGAACATGCTCTTCTTGAAAGGAGCTGTATCAGTATTGAACCCATGCAGAGCCCAGCATGAGCGTCAAACCAAAAGACATAATGTTTCATATACTACCCACAAATCTATATGCTGATTCTGAAGTTTCCCTGAATTAGTGGACCAGAGATGGAAAAAATCAAAGATATGCTATGCTCCTTAATTAATGACCCTATCCACCTGTATTTACCAGCCCAAGAACAACAATTAAAACCTCTCTTTAATCTAATTTGAAATAATTTACAGAAGAGTTGTGGGAGTGTGAACATAAACACACTCTAGCATGTGGAAACACGTACTAGACCAACTCAAGAAAATGTTAAAAACTTAAAATTATATAGTACTTATGTTAGCTCCGCAGATACATGGCTTACAAGTGGAGCGTATGGGTCAAAGTAGCAGGGCGGCAATGGGTTTGATGCATACATAACATATATATGTGTATGTATTTAGTAAATACATAGGTATATGGGTATGTATAAAAGAATTAAGGAGATGAGAAATAGAAAGAACTTCTGGATCATTGTATGCAACTTAGTAGCAAGCGTCTGCTCATTCTTGGATTTTAAATCTCTTTAATCGTTCCAAACTCAATTCCAACAATCCTGTATACCCCTTTTTGTTATCAAAACAAAACAAGGTATCCTGCACAAGTTATTATGATTTAGGTCAATTATCATCAGAAAACGTATATCTAAACAAATTGAAGTAGAAATTTTTAAAGAAAAATTAAAGATTTAAAATTCCTTCATCAGCAGTAGCTATGCTGGAAAAGCATGACCCCTAAATTTTCAGTTGGAGTACGGATTTGTTCAGTTGCTATGATGTTGGACGTCCACTTCATTTAATGAATTATTTTTTGGATGACCAATAACTAGAAAATCGTGAACAAGAGCCTTTCTGCTGTGCCTCATAATAGAGAAGAATGTGCAAATTTATTGTTTGGCCAATCCAGTGTAGTCGTATTTTGGGTTTCTAGGTGTAGAAGGGCCATGGAAGTACTTTTCCTTGATATGGCCACTCTAATGAGCCTCCTTCCCCAAGTCGACTACTTTATGTAAATCGATCTATCATTTAATGTTTTTTGTTTTTTTGTCAATCGGTTTATTATAACTTGATAGGTTTACATTGCTCCAATCTGCAGGTACAAAAATGCACTAGGAGGCCTATGGGTAGTTATGATTCTCTTCATCTGCTACATATTAACGGAAGTTCTTCGTGTTTTAAGTAGCACATGGTTAAGTGTTTGGACCAATCAAAGCACTTCCGAGAGTTACAAACCTGGCTATTACATTCTTATTTATGCCCTTCTTTCATTTGGTCAGGTGCGTCTTAAATAAGTAAATGGAAAATGTTTATCTTCTCCCTTTCCATCCGTTTTAGAATTTAGAGTGACATAAATTCTAAAACAGATGAAGAAGATTAATCTATAATTGTAATAAAGTTTAAAGGTTTGCTCACCCGTTGATGGATTCAGGTAGCTGTGACACTTGGAAACTCTTTTTGGCTGATCATTTCGAGTCTTCGTGCTGCCAAAGGATTGCATGATTCTATGCTACATTCTGTTCTTAGAGCTCCAATGATATTCTTCCACACTAATCCAATTGGACGTATAATCAACAGGTTTGCAAAGGATCTGGGTGATATAGATTGCAATGTCGCCAATTTTATGAATATGTTTCTGGGCCAAGTATGGCAGCTTCTTGCAACTTTTATTCTGATTGGCACCGTAAGCACGATATCCCTGTGGTCCATAATGCCGCTTCTGATCTTGTTTTATGCAGCATATCTGTACTATCAGGTAGGCTCAACATTTTACTATTTTGATTGTTTTCTGCTGTTTTGCCTGTCTGACATAGTCTCGCTTTCTATAATGAGTTCCTATTCCACAAATGTTTAGTGAACGTATATTTGTTGTTACAGAGCACATCCCGTGAAGTGAAACGCTTGGATTCCATTACCAGATCCCCTGTTTACGCACAATTCGGAGAAGCATTAAATGGTTTGTCAAGCATTCGTGCATATAAAGCATATGACAGGATGGCCAACATTAATGGGAAGTCAATGGATAATAATATCAGATTTACTCTTGCAAATATTAGTTCAAACCGTTGGCTCGCCATAAGGTTGGAAACATTAGGAGGCATCATGATTTGGTTGATAGCCACCTTTTCTGTCTTGCAGAATGCAAGAGCGGAAAACCAGGTGGCTTTTGCATCTGTGATGGGTCTACTTCTCAGTTATACATTAAATATAACAAATCTATTGAGTGGCGTTCTGAGACAAGCAAGTAGAGCTGAAAATAGCTTAAATTCTGTTGAGCGTGTCGGCACATATATAGATTTGACTTCTGAAGCCCCAACTATCATTGAGAGCAACCGTCCCCCACCTGGTTGGCCTTCATCAGGATTGATTAAATTTGAGGATGTTTTCATGCGCTACAGGTCTGAACTTCCTCCAGTCTTACATGGATTGTCCTTTACAGTTCCTCCAAGGGAAAAGCTAGGAATAGTTGGAAGAACAGGTGCAGGGAAATCTAGCATGATTAATGCACTATTTCGTATTGTAGAAATGGAAAGAGGGAGAATCTTGATTGATGGCTTTGACATTGCTAAGTTTGGACTAACAGATTTGCGGAAAGTTCTTGGAATCATTCCACAATCACCGGTTCTATTCTCAGGTATGCATAATTAGATAGCCCTATGTTGCTTTTTCGACAATGACACGATTTTATTTCCTCTTCTTGTGGTTATTTTTTTGTCCAACATGGGAAATGCTTCGTATTTTTCAATCTTTGACTTTGTAATTATGGTAAGTTGATGCCTCTTAGGTCTTCAGTTATAAGATGCCTTTCCTATTGATTTTTCTTTATTATAAGATGCATTTCAGAAACGTTTTTTGCACAAATTGAATGCTTGTTTGTATGGTGCAATAGGTTTTTGCACTCCTAACCACTCCCTAAGAGAGACAGCTTGTCCTTATGTGCGTTGGTCAATGTGTCTCCAGGATTGCTTGTTTTCCTTCTTGTTGTTATAAGTATTGCTCTTTAAACTCGTATCATTATGTTTGTGTGTGTGTGTGCTGATTTTTATCCTTAATGGATTATTAAAAAAACCAATCTTGTGTTTTTGTCATTCTGTCTGCCCCATTTTGGAAGCAGCCAAACCATATTACACTAGTTAACCTGAACTAGGCAGCAAATTTTGTTAGATGACATTGTATGCCTTATTTTAGTTTGAATATGTTATTTCAAAATTTGGAAAATTGAAATGCCTCATTAATGGCCATTGTATTTTTTTTTTTCAAGGAACCGTGCGATTAAATCTTGATCCTTTCAGTGAGCACAGTGATGCTGACCTTTGGGAGGCTTTAGAAAGGGCACATCTAAAGGATGTTATCAGGAGGAATTCTTTCGGTCTTGATGCTGAGGTATAAGACTGATCATCCCTAGTTAATTAGGATGCAGGTCATAGATTGTTCTCCATGTTAATATATTCTTATTCACTTTCAATGGTAGGATACGGGTTAGGTCATTTTAATAAAGATTTCAATATGATAAGGGTACATCTAAAAGATGCTATCAGGAGGAATTATTTCGGTCTTGATGCTGAGGTATAAGACTGATCATCCCTAGTTAATTAGGATGCAGGTCTTAGGTTGTTCTCCATGTTAATGTATTCTTATTCACTTTCGACGGTAGGATATTATGATTATCCGACGGTGATTGCCAATTCATGTTCAAATGGGTTATGTCATTTTAATAAAGATTTCAATATGGTTCAAAAACATGTATTTTTCTTCTTTCCATGCGCTGGGAAAAAGAAAATCTGGGCACTTAACACCAACTTCATTTTGTAAAAGAAACAAAATAAATGTCCAGAAAATATATGATAAATGCTAACAGAGAGCACTCTCGTGTTGTGTCAAGGTCTCAGAGGGTGGAGAAAACTTCAGCGTTGGACAAAGGCAGCTGCTAAGTCTTGCTAGAGCATTGTTGCGAAGATCAAGAATTCTAGTTCTTGATGAAGCTACTGCAGCTGTTGATGTTAGAACTGATGCACTTATCCAGAAAACCATTCGTGAAGAATTCAAATCCTGCACAATGCTCATTATTGCTCACAGGCTAAATACTATCATCGACTCCGACCGAATTCTTCTTCTTGATGCTGGTCAGGTATCATGCAATTCCTACAGAAATTCTCTTTCCTACTTGACGGGAATATTTGGGTTTGTAGAAGAATGCTAACCCTGCAACTTAATAGGATCCATTAAACGACATTGAGCAGCCAAACCCAAGAATCATCCCAAAAAAAAAAAATTGCAAGATGACATGAATTTTGATCTCAGAATTATTTCCAATCAGTTAAGACCCTGAAACGTTTATTTCAGGTTTTAGAATATGATACACCAGAGGACCTTCTATTGAATGATGGAAGCGCATTCTCCAGGATGGTCCAAAGTACAGGCCCTGCAAATGCTCAGTATTTACGTAGCTTAGTACTGGGAACCGGAAAAGAAGACCAAGTCTAGCGGTGAAGAAAGCAAGCAGCTAGATGGCCAGAGGAGACGGCTGGCCTCTTCCCGCTGGGCTGCTGCTGCTCAGTTTGCCTTAGCTGCCAGCCTCACTTCTGCATGGGACGATCTTCAGAGGTCAAACTTTGAAGACATGAACAACATACTCATGCAAACAAAGGATGCAGTTATAAAACTGGAGGGAGTTTTGGCGGGGAGGCATGACAGTAACATAGATGAGACGTTAAATATGTACCAGGTTTCCGCAGACAGATGGTGGTCTTCTCTCTACAAAGTTATCGAAGGTACAGCTATCATACTTCCTCAGCATGCAAATATTCCCTGGCGACTTTATGTAAATATTAAAAGTAATAATGAATTAATTCTTGGGTTCAAGGTTAAAAAAAATACTCCAGCTTTCAAATTGTCTGTTTTAATCCTTAGCTTCTATCTTCAATGATAAGGAAGATCAACTTCTTTCTAATCATCTTAACGAATAGAATTTTCCTATTTATGAAGAATATACCATCAAATTCAACAAGCCCTATGCTTGTCTCTCTCTGTCAATAGGAACTATGAAGATGATTGCAGTTGAAGAACAAAAATGTTTGCATCAGCTTTTCATCTTCTGATGCTAGTAGCCTTTTGTGGCAGGTCTCGCTGTGATGAGCAGGTTAGCCAACAACAGGCATCAACAACTAGGATGTGATTTTGAAGACAGACCTTTAGATTGGGACCATGTTGAAGTGTAGGAACAATGTCAATTCCGTACGTACAATGTCTTGTTGCTTGAAAAAACAGTATTCAGTAACGTAAAAGCTCCAACTTATAATCATTTATGTAGAATAAAACAGCTGGTTCTGCTTTTCGTTATCAGGCGCTGGCCTTTTGGCATCAACCGTATACAATTTAACGTAAAAGACTAAATTTCTTCTGCAGTTGAAAACCAAGAAGGGAATGACGTCTGATGCAATTGAAAACCAACATGGCATGAACGTTCGTTTTGAATGTAAATTGAGCTTGGATTATCTCTTACCTAGATTATTCAGTTTTGAGTTCAAGGTGGAACTCAATTCTTCGAAACATATTTCCAAAATTATTCAGTAAAGCTTTCAATTTCAATTAAAGCATCTTTTCAATATCAAAAAACTGTTTCAAGTTATGTTTCAGACTCTGTTCAAACTATCTTGAGACATCTCTGTGCATCCCTTGCGTTTGATCCCACGTCCTCCTAACAAGAACTAGAAAATCACACTCAGGTAGATTGTTCCAAACTCTAGTCTTTTCTCGTCCTTACTCCAACAAAAATGGAGAATTAGATGACGTGTTTTCAAATGCAAAGAAGCTGAAAGCAATGAATAGAGGTCTTTCATCTCCACGTAAATGCAAACACCCACGTACATGGCGCAATTACATCAGAATCCTCGTGCAGAAAAACCAATATCTCATTGTAAGGCAGACAGTATCCCAGCATTCTTCCTGTGTTGTGAAGACGGCAATCATGTCTGCTACTCTACTATAAACGGAATTTTGCTGTGATTTGACGGAATAGTCCCGGAACAAGGTCTTTTCACTTCATCTTATAATCTGAAAAGTATTCAGTTTGTTGAGTTTTGTGATGCAACATCACAGCTAACTTCCAGTTTCACGTGGTTGTGAACAGCCTTCCATAGCCTGAACAGAATCACGTGAGAATGCCATCAATGTCTGGAATACTACAGGCAGGCTTGTTTTCAAGTTCTTTAAAGTCATGGCCCTTGTAACATGGACTGCGTTAAGATATTTGGCCTCCTCAATGTTTTTTTGCTTCTTTAACGCTTCAGTTTTGGCGCGCTTCAGGGATAGCGGATGCTTAGGGCTCAAATTGGAGACTGTATTTTCATCAGCAAAGCTTCCCTCAAGTTTTTTCTCCAATTCGAGTAGCGAATCAGACTCCTTTTGCACTCTTCTTTCAAGTTTTTCATATTTCTTCTGCAGTTTGTACTCCTCCACCTGTTGCAGGAGTACAGAGTGGATGGCAGACAGGAGGCTTTTAATGGCCTCTGAGGCTACCTACAATGGAACATCAAATAGAGTAACTTCCCCATGTGAAAAATCGGAGTATATATTCTCTACATTACAAGGTTTTTTTTTTTGCAAGTAAAATAAAATAATTGCAGAAATTTATTAAAGGTGATATTTTCTAGCATCCCCACCAGATGATTTCGATAAAAGGGAATTGCAGCATCCAAGAATTCTTTCGTGAGAATAATATAATCATTTACTTATCAAGGTAGGGCCCTTCAAACCCACCCTGGGGATTAAATCCCGGTAACACGACCCCACCCACCTGGACTGTATCGGGTAATCCACAAGAATTATATTGAACCCAAGATCTCTGGTCTACATCTCTTCCCAAGAAAACCCTTTGACCATTAGATTGCAGCCTCAAAGTAATCATTTACATTATTTTTAAAAATAATGATAAATTGTGATTTTAAAGCTAGGAGATTACTTGAATGACCTCATCTATCAAGACTGTGAGCTGTTTCTGGAAATCCTGGCATAGATCTCTTAGCCTCAATAGCTGAAGATAAGCAATTATATTATCTATAAACTTACAAGACTGAAAGAAAGCAACTGCATACAATCAGGAAATGGAACTAACTGCTCAAAACTTACTTGATGTTAATGTGATTTTTCTTTAATATTTTCCCCAACCAAAAAAGAGATGACATTCTATCAGGATTGGACAAATGTGTCAAGATGCGACCCCCACCACAGATATCCAGGCACTAAAGACTGATAGGTCCAATAATGAGCTTTGCATTCACCTCAAACTAAGATTTTCAAATTAATCTTGATAGTTAAAACAAAAGGATGTCATCTTTGTTTTGAGCCATATAAATGTCTAGGGTTGACATTTTCATTTGATGTCAAGTTCATCAGTTAAATCACGCGGTGCAATTTAATTTGCTAGATGGTTGACTCCAACATCATAACTCTGACCAAAGAGGCAAAAGACATAACTGTGTGTGTAGGTTTGCCATGTCTTGAGAATATTTATATTAAGCACCCAGATCAAAGATCATCAGTAAACTTAGTAATATCCAAGGTAAGATCGGCAGAAGAACCTTATCAGGTAACTTGTCAAGGGCAACCTGCCAAACTTTGCAGAGGCTGTGGACTACAGATGAGTAACCACTGCGCTGATGGCCATCTGTGACGTGTTCAGTCAGTTGAATCCACCTGCAGAGGGTTCTTACATACTCTCTTTGAGACTTTACGAGTTTGCAGAAGCTGTTAAACCAGTAAGAGATTTCAGTTTCAAGCTGAGCTGTTGCCTGGCGATGGTAATCTGTACTGAAGTCTGTGATTGCATTATCATGCAGATGATTCAACTGCTTGGAGATATCTATCTGAACCTGATGACACTCATACATTGTTTTCCACATTTGCATCAACCTGCATAAGGATTCAAGCATCAGAGATAATATTGGGGGCAAAATCATGATCTCAATATGATTCTCCAGTCAGACGTGGAAGATAAAATATTTTTTTTTCCAAAATCCCACCTACCCATATTTAAGGCCTGTTGAACATTACAAGGCAGGGGAATGTACAATAGCTAACCTATTCTTGATCAATTCCAGTAGTTTTGAGTTGACGGGTGCCCCATTATTCTAATTTTTAAAAGCTGGAGAGCACACTTTCGCAAGTAATACAATTCCTTGTGTCCAATGGAAAGGAAGCTCTAAAATCGATACAGAACCATGTATGGTAATCAAATGAGTGCTAATATTAGATATTGATGTCTACAACACTTACCCAGAAGTCAATGTTACCAGCTGAGGGTACAGCTCCTCATCTATAAGCTCCAATATAGATGAACAGATCCTACTAATTGATTGTTGCAGATGTCCCATGTCAGCCTCCAAACTCTCAACACTCAATCGAGTTTTCTCAGTCTTGGTCCAGTCATGATTCTCATCCTCTTGTTTCTGTAGCATGAAGGACTTCCTCTGATGTTCCAATTTGGTAATTTCTTCCTCCTACACAATGTGATGATCAAACATATCATTACCAACTACAAATTAAGGAGAAGAAACAAAAAAAAAAAATTATAAGGGCGTAGCAATTCTTTATGCAACACATATAACCAATCCTGGAATAAGTGCCGAAATATTGACTCAATAACTTTCCCAGAAGTGTGTATATATATATAAAGAGTAAATTGAGGGCATCGATTGTCAATATCATCCCAGAGACACGCCTACCAAGTAACTTATACCATTTGATATTCACAAATGAGTGTGTGAACTACAATAATTTTCCAATATCCCAAGCATGCATTAGAACAGAAAGATGCAGCTGTGACTGTGAACATACGCCATATACCCTAATTTCTATAGCTTCTGTATGTTTCATGAGGTTCAAATTACCTTCCAAAGAAAAGGAGAGAATATTCGAAACGAGGATCATTTTCAAGCCGTTTCATGCCACAATGCCATAGAGAACTCTTAACTTTCACAGGAAAAAGCACACCTAAAATCCTCATAGCACAATGTTTCCCAAAATTAGCAACACGGGGCCATATTGATTAAAGCTATGAACTTTTTACGTATATGCACCAGATGCTGTCAAAGAACACACGTGCTTACTAGTTGAACTTAGTTTTCCAATGAGGATCTTACCTTCATTTCCTTGTAAAGTCTCTGTTCTGCAGCATGAAGTTTTTTAAGTGTGATGCAATGAGCTCCAGGCCTGCATGGTTCACTAGAGCCACAAAGCTCAACCGCCTCTTTGGTTGCCTGAAGAGATTTGGAAGACCAACTCCAAGACAATGCACTAAAGACCTTCGCAGAGTTCTTCCCTGTAAATGATAGAATAACAATAAATTCCAACGGGAACATGATAATGGACATGATCATAAGCACAAGAATAAAGCCATACTTTGAGTAGAAATTAATTAAATCAAAATGAGATTTCCCTGAACAAACTATTCACAAATGATCATATTAGGCACCAAGTGAAAAGAGGGGAAATGAAGCCTAGATCTCAGACACAAAAGAAATACAAACAATAGTGATGATCATATAATTGGTTTAGTATTACATAAAGAATAATGAAGAATCAATCCATGGTCCAGTTCTTCTATGTAATGATGGAGTAACAATAAATTCCAACAGAACTTGATAGCTAAACTCATTCGTGGAAAGGATCACAAGAATAAAGCCATATTTTGAGCAGATAGAATTAAACCAAAACAAGATTTCTCTGAACGAACTATTCACAAATGATCATATCAGGCACCAAGTGAAGAGAGGGGAGTTGAAGAATAGATCTCAGAAACAAAAGAAATAGATACAGCAGTCACAATGAATTAATTGATTACGGATTGCATAGAAAATAATGAGAAATCAATCTATGCTCCAGCATTATACTTCTGAATGCAAGAAAACAAGGATGAAAGAAAGACTAGGCAGACAATTTCAGAAACGAACTGTCACTGCAGTTGCTCAATAATGGGTTAGACATGAGATTCCACATGTACGTCAAAATATGGGAATTCACTTTTGAATCCATTATGTTCGAATCTCCACATTCACACTCTCGGGGCCATGTTCTAGGGGAATTTTCCTTGAATTATCCAAGTTACACTTGCCAGAAACTTCTTACCAAGGGCCCATGCACCCCCGGGATCGCGGATAGCCAGTTCCAATGAAAAAATATTTTAGTGAGTTTGACTTGTAACTGGTTTTATTTCCCCATAAAAAAATAGTTAGATGCGGGAATTTGTTTTTAGTTGGCTTGAGATAAGTTTCACATACTTATAGCCTATAATGATGCTTGTTTTCCTGAATCATTTAAACTCAGAAAAAGCTATAGTCCAATCACTGATATGGAATGAAAAATGCCTCCACAATGGTTGGAAGCTTGAACTGGTGCACAAATAGTAACAGAAGGCACAGAATCCGTAACAGAGATGTCAATATGAGGAGGTTTTCATACATACAGAATAATAATATTGGCAGTGATTGCACACAAAGATCATGACAAAATCATGAAAAAAGACAATGTTATCAAGTGAAACTTCCTCTTCAGAAGTATGTACCAAGCATGAAGGGAAAAAAAATATAGGAGAAACCAGCAGACATCAGAAAAATGCTAGATTGTTGAAAGAAGATAGAATTTACTATCATTTTCTTTGAAGCCCTGCGATAGGAAGTTGTCTGCTCCATTAATGTCTACAAGAACAGCTATTTCCTTTCCGGCAGCTGAAGCTTTAAGAAAATAATCATCTAACTCACTCACAATACCCTCCAAGGTCTTCTTGCTCCTCCTTACCACCATGGCGATATCTGCAGTGTCCTTAGTGCAGCAGCTCATTGTTGATGAATTATCATCAAGCAGTTCTACAGGCTGTGGCTTGTCAAGAAGTGGATTCATAATAATCTTCACATCAACTTCCTCTTTCTGATCTTCTTCGTCAAATTCTGTCTTAGTCTCGGCCCACTTTTCATCCTCAACTAGTTCCACCACATCACTCTTCTTGAGATGATGCTGTTGTGAAGAAGACCCAAAAGGGTCCCAGTAGGGCCATGAGTCCTGGGTTGGAAGAGATGGTGAACCAGATGGAGTAGAACTATCATCCTCTTCAATCTCTATGCTTTCTTTTTGGAGAAGTTTTCCCTTCCAATTATTTTCTTCATTATTTATTGAATCAGGGCTAAAAGGAGGCGGAGGAGGAGGCAATGGCGGAGGTGGTGAGGGAGGCAATGTCAGGCCATAGGAGGTATTGTCAAGCTCCAGTGACTCTGACTCTGTGAATTGGCGAAGGGTCACTCCAGTATTCTTCAATGCTCTCAAGTAAGACAATAGGGCATCAGCAAATTCTCCCCTAAACCCAACCAACTGTTTCATTAGCTTCTTCCTCTCCTTGCAAATCTGCACCCTCTCATCCTTATCAATCCTTGACGCAACACAGCCCATTTTGCTCGATATGTGCGACAGCAAAGTAGAGTTTATGCTATCTAGTTCAACTGAAAATATAACACAAAGAATAAAGACAAATGCAGGTCAATTTTATCTGATTCTATTCACAAAAATGATACTGACTATGAAAGGGTACACAAAAAAAAAAAATTCTCAGCGCCCCTAAACTTTTCAGGCTGTTTCCAGCTCAAATGACCATCACATTGTACAAAGACAATCTAAAACCCTCCACGTCTAAATTCTGGAGTTCTAGCCATGCACGCACTTATCTTTTCTCCGTTTCAGACATAAAAAAACCCAAAGAACATAAGTAAATAAATTATCTGGTTCCAAGATTTTCATAATCCAATGGATCTCGAGTTTTATATGTTGAATTGGTCTTCAAAATCGTACAGTCTCTGTTCTCACAATATATGCCTCGCAAATTCTGGTAATTCAGTGAACTCGAATAAGGCAAAAAGGTAAGCAAAAAAGAATAGCCATTTTCAAATATTCAACGTCGAAAATGTCACATACCCACAAAGCTGCCAGAAAATAATCACCAAAATGGGTGGCGTAGAGTCGCTGATTTCCCAAGTATTCTCGGCCAAAACTGATCCTCGCTCCAAAGTATGAAAACCCCACCACACCAAATCCCGAATTAACAACTCTTACTACTGGCCCATCAAAGGATCAAAAGACTGGAAATAAGGAACTGTAAACAAAATCTCGCAGTTCCGAAATCTCCAAGACTCACAAGGCAACAAAATCAGCAATTGAAAATGGCAATTTTAGAAGAAGAGAAATTCTTTCTTCTTCTAAAATTCAACAAATTTCTTTCTTTCTTCTTCTGATACGTTTACTTGTCGTGAAAAAATACAAAATGACAGGAAAACAACGGTTCTGACATGGAAACTGTGAGAAACAGAGACCAATATTTATCTCAGCAAAGCACAGAAAACAGACTACTACCGGTAGTACTATTATGGTTACGTTGCGTTTGAAAACGACGACCCGAAAAGGATGAACCTCTCCGCGTAGAAAAGCCTTCTAAAGAAACCCCCACCCTCTTCATGCTTTAAGAAAGAAAACATCAAGGGGAGAGAGAGAGAGAGAGAGAGAGGTGAGCTCGAGACCCGATGAGAGCAGAGAAGCATCCAAAGCAGAGAAGGTGCATTTAGCACCGAAGTTATTACTTACTGTATTTTCCTGCTCGTTTAAGCTTTTTAAGTGGGACAAAAGACTGGACCGGAGACAAGAAGGACTTGGTTAATTCGGACTTCTGACCGTTGTTTTTTTCCTTTGAGAAATGTTAACTTTGTTTTAAAAATATATTTATAAAAAAAAATTAATTATTCAATAGGCTAAAAATTATAAAATTAAAAATTAAAATTAAAAAAATTGATAAAATGAGTCTTATAAATAAAAATAAAAATAACATGTAGCATTACTCAATAATATTTCACTCTTTTATTATAAATAAATTAAATAAGATAGATTTTCAAAACTTAAAAAATCAAATTATTAAGTTGTTTAAAATAAAATTACGTATTTCACTGATGCGATTGGTCAAATCAATTATTTTATATTTAAAAAGGTGATGCAGTCAATCATATTAATAGAACGCACAATAAATATATAAAAGTAATTACACATAAAATTTTTATATATGTACATATTATGCCTTTTTATTTTCTTTTACGAGTCAGGAGAATTCAAACAAATAAAGCAACACATTTTTTCAAATCTTCTCATCATTTTCTAACAACAACTTGAAAAGGATTTTCTTCACGGCTAAGGTAAAACTATCTTCTAGAATTAAAAAAATAAAAAATAAAAAAAAAGTAGATATATCATATGGTAATCTTCTTCCTCACGTTATCTAAATTTTGAAATGATGCATAGAAAACATATCTCTAAACACGTTTGATAGCTTTTTCTCTTTTGGTTTTGCCCTTCATTCTTGGCTACTTTCTAAAAGCAAAATAAAAAAAAGAAAATAGTAATATTATCTTCCAAAAAGTAACTTTAACTAAATTCTAAAAGTGTCTCAAAGGAAGATATGGATCTTGATAAATATTCATTTTTCCTTTTTTTTCTACAAAATAAAAATAATATATGTACAATTTTCTTTTAATTTTATACATATTATATTTTAAATAAGAGGCGTTTTTTCAAATAACTTATAAAAATAAAATAGTTTAAATAAATATTCTTAAAATTAAAACTTGATTATATAAAAATTATAAAATAATTTTAAACGTATCATTATACTAAAATATATTAAAAGAAAAAGCAATATTATCTTTATGTTATTTAATATGAATGTTATAAAGAAAACTTTGACAAAAACAATTACCTAAGACATGTCTCTTAGCATATTTTATAGGATTTATTTTTGTTTATTTTAATAAACCCTGGCTGCTTTCTAAAAGCAAAAAAATAAAAAGCGCTTTTCTGACTAATAATGGACCTGCTTTCCGAGTGTTCCTTGATTTTCCTCGTTGCTTCTGTCCTTTCTTTGTTTAATCACAATCATTCTACGATTACAGCTCATTTTGTTTTTGTTTTTTTTTTAAATAACTCTTCCCTGTTTATTTATTATCTCTATTTATATCAATTAATGTATTATAATTTCAGATAATTTGGTATATCAATTATTTAAATAAGAGATTATTTAAGGTTATTAACAAATATGAATGAAATAATAAAGTCCTAGATGAAGATGTTCTTATTTTTAAATGAAAAACAACTAAATTAAAGAGATTATGCTTGGGAATGAGATGAGACGAGAAATCTATGAGTATTAGTGAAATTGTTTGTGAATAGTGGTGAAAATGTTTGAGTTATGTTGTTTTATGATATTTTGAAAAATGAGAGGATAAAAATTGTATAAAAATATTATAAAGTTAAAATTAGAAGCGTAACGGATTTAGTTTGCTCTGATTTTGTACAAATTTTGGGACCGAACAGGTATACACAGGTTTTATATTTTCAAGAACTGATCTTGGACCGGTTATCCTCTTAAACTGATACTTCCAATTTCAGTTCGATTCGATCCAATTTTTCGATTTTAATCAAGTGCCAATGTCATAAAAAAAATAGAATTTTATAATATATATACTAATTAATTAAAGGAAAATATAATTAATATACTAATGTATTATGTATTTATCAAAAGGAAAATATTGAAAATTTATTAGGCCATAAAATGTAATTAATATATATTTTTTATATTAATTACAAATGATCAAACAAATGTTCATATTTAAAATTAAAATTTTATATTATAAATTGTAATATAAAATTATTTTATATATAATTATATATAATATTTTATATAATATTAAACATCAATTTTTTTATATATATTTTTTATAGGTCTTGTTCGGTCCCGGAAAGCCAAGAACTGAAACTGGATCAAATTTAACCAGTTTTTAAATTTTGAAAACGGGTCCCAGACCGGACATATTCAAAACCAAACCAACGGTCCAGTTCGGGCCGATTCTCAGGTTTAAATTTTCATACAAAGTTAAAATATTGTTAAAATATAATTTTGTAATATAATTTTTATTTTTAGATTTGAAAAAATTGATTTTTTTTTTTTATTTTGTTTGGAAGTTTAAAAAAATTGTAATAATTGGATAATGATTAGATTAAAAAGTTAAATATTTGAAATTAAAAAAATATTTGTATTTAAATGATATTTGAAAGGAAAGGAGATGAGTTGAGATAAAATCATCCAATCTTTCAAACTAGCTTTATCATTTCCCAAGTCTTTTTAGACATGGAGACAGAGAAAAGAAAGACAACATTATGAAATTATCCAAGGATTCATAAGAAATCATAGTGTTTTATCCACAATCTCATCATATTATGCTGCGTTGATCATGAAAAAGAGTAAAAAAACATGGATGTGCAACAAACAACCAAGAAATAAATTAAAAGTTTAAGTTGTGCAGTAAAATTAAAGGTAATTAGTATGCCACATACTTTAAGGATATTGCACCGTATTTGAATCTTGCAATCTTTTCCTTACCTCAGGAAAGCAGGAAAAGAAAGAAATTCTGTCTCTCCATTCATAGGCCGGAGGTGCTTGAAAGGTTGTGGGTGATGGCCCATGGGATTGGCCGGGGTTGGGAATCATAAGGCAGTTCGAGGAGGCCGAGAGAGAGACAGTGAGCACATGGCAAGATATACCACACCTACCACATGCATTATTATTAATAATCCTAGCATGGTTTTTTTTTTTATTTTTAAATAATAATAATACTCTTTAATTTTAAAATATATATATATTTAATTTACTTGATGGGTTTGAAATTAAAAATAATAATATTTTATTAAAATATTGTATTGTATATAATATTGTTTTTTATCTTACAATATTGTGTAAAAACTTTAAATTAATTGTGTTTGTATCATTTCCCTTATAAAAATTAGGCTTTCTAAAAAGAAGCAAATTGAGGCTTTATATATATATATATACATATATTTTGGAAGGTTTTTTGATACATTTGAGGATGGAGATTTCGAACTCTAGATCTGAATTTTAAGAGTTTGGGTAATGTCAATCAAACCACATGCCTTTAGCATATATTTTGGAAGGTTCAAAGCAAATAAATGATCATAATCCCCAAAACTAGCGCATAGAATAAGCATCTTAATTTAATACGCATGCATGGTGGCTTAAGCACTTACTATCTCACATCGATCATGCTCATGAGTCATGACTCTTTATCTTCTTTTCACCAACTCAAAACAAGGATATGAACCTTCTATGCTTATGCTCCAACTTCACCTTAAAAAAAAAAAAAAAAAAAGGGTGGGGGGTAGTCTCATCTCTAAGATAGCTTAAGCATTCATCATGAGCTCACATCCTTTGTCTTTTTCTTTTCCTTTTTTTTATATGGAAGAGTAAGCTCACGTCCTAAAATCATGGTACCAAAATCAAGAACCTTGGATTGATTCCTTGACACGGTCATGACAGGGTAAGTACCACTGAAAGACAAGTCATGAGCATATTCTAGTGGGTAGATACTTGCGCCCAACAGTGAAGTTCAGCTTAGAAACCATTCCTTGTGCCCAAGTATCATTCTTTTTGTAGACATGGTTTGTGATAATTCCATCTGGATGGCGAGAACAAAACCACCTATGACCAGAATCATGTTAAATGTTACTAAATGCTAAGACAAATATAAAAGATTGAATTTACATCTTCCGATCAGTAAGTGATAATTTTTTATAATATAGAGCAAAGGTTTTGAGTTCAAACTTTAACTCTATATGCCACTCAATTTAATCAAATATTTTACCACTAAAGACAAGTGCTTGACCGAGCTTACAAATCATTACATTTTAGACCTCCTTTGGTTATATAGATAAAATGATAAATATGTTAATAGTATTGAAATCATTTGTAAATAGTAATAAAATGATTTGAATTAGGATTTTTATGGAGTTTTGAGAAATTAGAGGAAAAAAAAATTAAATACCATATTATAAAGTTAAAAAATGGATAGAATATAATTTTTTAATATAATTTTTTATTTAAGATTTGAAAAAGTTAAACTTTTTATTATTATTTTGTAAAGTTTGAAAAAAATTGTAATTATTAAATAATAATTAAATGAAAAAGTTGAAAATTTAAAATTAAAATATATTTATATTTGAATGATATTTTTTTTAAAGTGAAATATTATTATTCATTCATCAAGAAAAACTTACATACATGAGTAGATACATGCATGCATATCTCTATATCAACCATTTGGACCTCTACTAATACACTACTTGACTAGTCTAGACTTTACTACTATTGATACTCTCTAAAGACAAACGTTCAAAAGACAACACTCTGTTTAAACAGAGACTCAATCTCATCATTCATAGAAAATGACAACTCAACATCTACAGACAAACCATCCAAGAGATGAACTCTTTTCTTTTTTAACTATACAATAAAGAAAACAAGAATGAAAAAAAAACGGATTACAATTTGGACCAACTCCGGTAGACTTTGAAATCTGTGACGGCTATAAAGGCTACCAGTTTTTTTCTTTTCAGCCACAAAAATTAGATCTAAAAGATTTGGTAGTGGCGATTCTAGTGATCCAGCACGTGTGGTGAGAAAAGTTGTTGAAAGGGGTGGCGCATGAAAATCACGCACCATTGTGAGTGGCCTGTGATCCTTGCATGCGTTGATTTTCATAAAACTGTCACTATCCTTCAAACAATTTATAGCTTGGAAGTCTTTTTGTGTTACGCGTGTCTCTTGAGAGTTGTCGGAAAATTGTAAATTTGACTTTTTCAACCTTAAAGGAAGCAAATTAAAAAGAAAAGTTGGAAGAAGAGGAAGAAAGAAGAGAAAGCCGCTACCTCCTCCTCCTCCGATAAAAATCAGATTTGAAAGCTTTTATGGTTTGAGAGAAAGAGGAGAGAGGGTGAGAGAGAATGTAGAATATAGCTTTTAAGCAACTTTTAGAAATAATAATACTTAGCCGAATGATGTTTAGATCTTGAGATGAAATAAGATAGTTTGAAATATTCGTGAAAACAAACTTAATTTTTTTTTTACGGGTCATTACAATTAGCGATTCAACACTACCCACACACGTTGAAGGAGTAATCAAACCAAATACACGTATAAATTAACAAAAAAACAAGGCAACACAAATTAGAGAATCAAAACAAAATTTAGAAGATTAATAAAGATAATTTTATTTTTTTTAATTTTATTTTACAGGGCACCCATGTTCTTTAGGCCAAGAACGACCCCAACCCCAATAATATGACCAACAGTTCCACATGCAAGGGTATCTGCAAGAGTGAAACCAGCTGGGTCACCCGTCTGCAGCCCAGAGTCCCTTACTTCAAGCTTTAGTCCCGCCGTGGCCTTTCTGTTTGCCGATGGTGCCAACCCAAACCTTCCCGCAAATAGCATCAGGCTTGTTGATACCACAATTATCTGCCCCACAAATTAAAACACATTTTCAGTCATCTCCTCTCCTCAAAAAGGAAAATAAAAAAACACCCAAAAACATTAAAGACATCTTAGAGCAAAAAATGCTTCTCAAACCCTCACCAAATTAGTGGGTGAGCCAATGAAATCGCATCGAGCACCCAAAGCTCCCTTTCCCTTACGCCTCATTGTTTGAATTGCTACCTGAAAACATTAACTTTTGTGTGTTGGAGAGAGAATAGCTGTACTCCACTGCTTTACATTTACACATAGAAATGCATGGGAAAAGGGGACACTGACCAGGCTTCGGACAGGAGCCACTGAAATTTTGGGTCTTAGCCCACTGTATTGTGGGAGAGAAGTGATGACAGTTGTTGCCATTTTCCGATCCGAGCTCAAATTGATCTAACAATGTGCAATACGTTGCTTTCTCTCCACTTTGATTGTTTAGTGATTTTATTATTTCCTCTGGTCAAAAGTGTTATTATAAACTGATCTATTGAAGAAATGTTGCCGGACAACCCCATGTGCAATTTGTGGCTTCAGAATGCGAGGCTTGGATACTCTTTAGATACTTGTTGCTTATGTGGCATCATGCCATTGGCTTTTTCCAAGTTGGATAAGGTTTTTGAGTGACTTGGAAGACATAAAAAAAAAGGTTGATAGAAATGGGTTTGTTTTGAGCTGGAAATGTTCTGTAGGTGAAATCCCACTTTGATTTGTATATAGAAAAATATTAGGTCTAAAGATAATTAAAATAAAAGTATATGTCTCGAAGGGTTCAATTTACGCATACGTCTATATCAATGGATCGGGTCATGTGAAGTTAAAGATTTAGCACCACCCAACAAAAGAATATGGACAGTGATACAGCCACCGAGGATGTAGTCTGAGAAGTCACCGACTCCCTGAGAAGGCCATTTGATCTTTTTTTTTTCATGCATGTTTTTAGTCATTAGTAAATATATATTTTTTTAATATAATATTATTAAAAAAATATTTACTTAATCATTAAATTAAAAAAACAAAAAAACAAAGGTGTCGGGACCATTGCTGGGATGCTTTAAAATCTATGAAGCATTTTCCAAGGAATATTTGAAATTTTAAAATCTTTATTATTTTGTCTAATGGAAATACGTAAAATATTGTTGTTTGCTGGGTCATGTGAGCCCAAATACACAATCTTAATCAGGTCTACAAATTTGAGCCCAGCCCTCAATAACGGGCCGTCGTACCAACCAAATTCCCACTCAAGTGACTCAACGAAGGAAATCAGACTTCCCCTCCGATTAGGATTTCAACCAGACACCGGCGGTCTCTATATATACAGCGAAGATCAACTCAAAATTCATGTAATCTATTATAGAGTATTTTTCAAATTTCTGTTTTAATCCTTTTTACACCCCAGTAGATCTCTCTTTCTCGATCGTCACGATGTCTGCAGTCGCTGAAGTTAAGAGGCCATTCGTGGAGGAACTTCCTCCATCGCCTGTTGTTTCCAAGAGGCTCAGTTGTTATCCTCCAGCCTTGCGGTCTCAGTTTCACCCTCCCATGACCGCCCTCGTCGATCTGCTCCAGGGCCTGCTTTCTGACAAAGACTCCCAGCTTCACGATATATCACTGCAAGAACGTAAAAGCGATTTAGACGCTGCCATCAAGCGCCTGCATGATATTCGGTTAGGGTCATCTCCATCAGCCACTGTTGAAGAATCAAATCCGAATCACCAGAAGAAAGTTGCATCGTCCGGAGATGGAGTTGCTTCTCAGGGAAACCCATCGGTCCTCATGAAGAACCTTCCCAATGAGGGAGCCGAATTCATCGAGTTGCCTATCATGGAACTGAAGAATGCTAGAAGTGTGGAAGACGCCAAAGATCGCGCCGCGAAGTTGCTTGGGAGTTCAGAGAAGACCATCGTGAGTTCACAGGTGACAGGCTTATGCCATGGTAGAAAGTCTTGGAAAAGAGAAGTCAACGTTGAAAGAGCAAGTTGAAAAGCTGAGGCTTGAGAATACCATTCTCAGACACGCAGTGGTTATCCAGCACGAACGCCGCCCGAGAGAAAATGGGGATAAGGACCTAGAGTTGCAATTTCTGAAGGAGTTGGCTCCTCAGTCTAGGGAGCAACTGAGAAAACTTGAGGTGAAGAACCCTGCATTGACAATGCATTTGAAGGCAGCTCAAAGAAAAGACTCAATTCACGGAATTTTCCATCCCGGTGTCTTCTAAGATTGATGAAGTTTGTTTTCGTTGTTGTCCTCATTTGTGTATGACTTTTGAGAACTGTAAATGTGTACATAACTATTCTTGCCTGAGGCTGAGCAGGCCAGATCATTTTCAAAAATTGAGCGGGCGGAAGGTGGGTGGAATACCCAGCCACTTGCCTAGTTTTAACTTTGCCGCCCATATACCATAATATATACACAAGAAAGCCAACTTTCTCTTCTAGGGTTGCGCACCGTCCAGTCCGGTGGACCAATGGGTCCATCATTTCCTCGGACCAGACATTCTAGGGACCGGACTCGATCAGTAGCTATTGATCTAGTCTGATTCGATCGGTCCAATCCTTTTTTTTAATTGATTAATAAAAAAATATTTAAAATACTAAATTAAAATTAAGTAATTTATTAAATGAGAATTGTATAATAAATTATACAATTATTAATATATGCTAGTACTATACATTATAGTTATACATTAAATAATATAAAATATATTGATCTAAATATATATAGTTATAAATTTAACACCAATACTATAACTAATAACTAGTAGTATTATTTATATATTATATGATGATGATAAATTGGTAATACTATATTAAATAATACTCTACGTAGTTATAGTAATTTAATACTAATATATTAAGTTAGCTATATTAATACTATTATAAATTTATACATATACTACAACTCTTATAATATATCAATATATACTAGTATTATATATTAAATTTATACATTAAAGAATATAATACTTATGTAATATTGTGATATATATAATTAATTTATACAATTATTTATATAACTAATATATATATTTTTATATTTCATTTGGTTCGGTCCGGGATAAAAAAAACCCTTGGACCGTGGATCGGACTGAATGAATTCAGTCCTTCCAAAAGCGGATCGGTCCGGTCCGAACCGGCCAAATCTAAGCCCTACTCTCTTCTCTTTTCTTTTTTTTTTCTTTAAATTATGTCTGTTTTCGAAGATGAAAATTGAATATATTTTAATTTTAATTTTTTTAGATTTGATAAAGTTTGATTGTTTATTATATTTCATGTAAAAATTTTAAAAAATTATAATAATTTGATAAAGAGTAACTAGGCTACCACTAGCATTGACAGTTGGGCATGCCGCGTAGTACATTTGAGTTTTTATTTATTTTTTTCTATTTTTTTAATATATTTAAATACTTTTAAAAAATAAAAAATATATACCAATACATTAAAAAGTAATTCTTTAATTGTTAAGTAAAAAATATTTTTAAAAAATTAAAATGATGAGTAATATACTTGGAACGGCAAAGTAGTATTTTCCTTAGATAAAATTGAGTTGAAAAGAAGCGTAAAAACAAATGAGGCCTAATTCCCTCGCACCTCTTCTAGTTTGTTCGCAGAGGCCCATGCCACCGAATCATGTGTCGCTTGTGCTTAAACCCATGATGCTATTCTGGGTCTTTAAAGATCACAGACGCACTGCACTATGAGTTGTCGTAGAGTTGCAAAGGAATGGTATTTGTAGTAAATGCGTTTCAAAAAGTAAGTAAATATCAAATTTATATGAAAAAATTAATTTGTTTAATGATGAATTTCATACTTTTTTAAAAAGATCTATAACTATATATGATATTACTCCACTGCATTATATGTTTTCAAAGCTCAAACCCACAGCCAGGTCGTGGGTCTCAAAGAACTTTGACGGTGGCCGTATTCAATGGTGGTCTTTGGTTGTTGTATTCCATGTTTGAGACTTTGATCATGTTGTGAGATTTCTTCGTTTGATGGGGCTCCTGGCTAGAAGCTTAGGTGGACGGTGATCTGGACAATCCACTTGCCTATACGAATGGGTACAATTGTACAAGTGGGCAGGAGGTGGGAGTAGTGAGTGAGGTCGCCACCTCA
The DNA here is from genome assembly GCA_011037825.1 of Carya cathayensis. NCBI lineage: Eukaryota > Viridiplantae > Streptophyta > Magnoliopsida > Fagales > Juglandaceae > Carya > Carya cathayensis. The sequence goes on from QGSO01000851.1 coordinate 256,365, forward strand.
CCTAAGTGGGATTGGAGATCAATGAAGCGAGCTAAATGCCCGTTTGAGGCAAGTAACTACCAACAACCCTAATATATGGGATTTGTCTGTCATCATTAAGGTAGGCTAGGAATTTGAGATGAGTAGATTGTATAAGAAGATCTAGTTATTAGCAGTTCTCTATGATGTGAATCAAGTCCTTAAAGAACAGCTTCTCTATTTTCTATCATGTTATAGTTTTAGAACATTTCATAGAGATAGGCTAGTCTGCTTCTACTTTGTCGGGATGTGTCTACAATCACTCTTTGCGATCGCTCTAATACCTATAAGATATAATGTCGAATGTCATAAAAGACTTGAGTGTGTCTTCTCTAACTCCAATTAATTTTAAATGAATTGGCAACTCAATAGTTCGACAATCCTATTTAACTATTCATTTTTTGTGAATAAAAAAATAATATAGAAGGACAGACATTACATAAATAAAACTTGTACCTTATTTGTGCTATTTATTTATTTATTTTAGCAAGTCATGGACAAGTAGACCCAATGAGGGAGAATTTACGTTAGAAACTATCAACTGCTAATATCACAGTCAACCAAGTAAAGCAGAAAGACATTTTATGTCTTCTCGTCCTCCTATTCATTCAAACTATCAACTTCGATTGTGTCATGGTCTCTTTCCACCGTAAATTCTCCCTCATTGCTATCCCAAAGCAAGTTCCTCAAGACCAACGGCTACCACGATCAACTAAAATATTCATACCTTTCTCTCAGCTTCAGCAGCGAAAACTTCTAGAGGTGCGGCTCGTCTCTGTTCTCCATGGCTGCACCAACCTCACCGAAATCAAACAAGTCCACGCCCACATCCTCCGCATGGGCCTTGAACAATGTTGCTACGTTTTCACCAAGCTTATACGTATCCTCACTAGACTCGACGTTCCGGTTCACCCCTACCCTTACCTTGTCTTCCAACAGGTCAAGTACCCAAACCCATTCCTCTGGACTGCTCTCATCCGCGGGTACGCTATCCAAGGTCCTTTATCCGAATCGGTTGTTTTGTATAATCGCATGAGAAGGGAAGGTACTGGGCCAGTCTCGTTCACGTTCTCTGCACTTTTTAAGGCTTGCGGTGCGGTTCTTGACGTAAATTTAGGGCGACAGATCCATGCGCAAACAATTGTGATTGGTGGGTTTGCTTCAGATTTGTATGTTGGCAATACTATGATAGATATGTATGTCAAATGTGGGTTTTTAAATTGTGGGCGCAAAGTGTTTGAAGAAATGGGTGAAAGGGATGTGGTTTCTTGGACCGAGTTGATTGTTGCTTATGCGAAGCATGGAGATATGGATTCAGCAGGGGAATTGTTTCAAGGGTTGCCTGTGAAGGATATGGTGGCGTGGACTGCGATGGTCACAGGCTATGCTCAGAATGCTAGGCCGAGGGAGGCGTTGCAGTGTTTTGAGAAAATGCAGGAGGTGGGTGTGGAGACCGATGATGTTACATTGGTTGGTGTCATTTCGGCTTGTGCACAATTGGGTGCGGCTAAGTATGCTAATTGGGTGCGAGATGTTGCCGAGAAATCAGGATTTGGGCCCATTGAGAATGTTGTTGTGGGATCTGCATTGATAGATATGTACTCAAAGTGTGGAAGTGTTGAGGAAGCATATAAAATTTTTGAAGGAATGAAGGAAAGGAATGTGTTTTCTTATAGTTCAATGATTGTGGGATTTGCGATGCATGGTTGCGCTCATGCAGCAATGCAGTTGTTTCATGAGATGTTGAAGACTGAGACAAAACCCAACAAAGTCACTTTTATTGGGGTGCTTACAGCATGCAGCCATGCAGGCTTGGTTGAACAAGGTCGGCAATTATTTCTGACCATGAACAAATGTTTTGGTGTTGCTCCTTCGGCAGATCACTATGCTTGCATGGTAGATCTACTTGGTCGGGCTGGACGGCTGGAAGAAGCACTTGAGCTTGTTGAAACAATGCCCATGGAACCCCACGGAGGTGTGTGGGGAGCACTGCTTGGAGCATGTCGCATCCATGGAAATCCTGACATTGCTCAAATTGCTGCTAACCATCTCTTTGAGCTAGAACCTAATCGTATTGGAAACTACATCTTGCTCTCTAACATATATGCATCGGCTGGTAGGTGGGATGATGTTTCTAGTTTGAGGAAGTTGATGAGAAAGAAGGGCTTGAAAAAGAATCCTGGGTGTAGCTGGGTTGAAGCAAAAAAGGGGGTAATTCACGAGTTCTATGCAGGTGATACGAGCCATCCAAAATCCATTGAGATTAAGCAGACATTGGATGATCTGCTGGACATATTAAAGGCTCATGGATACCAGCCAATACTAAGTTCTGTCACTTATGATATTAGTAATGAAGAGAAGCGGCGTATACTGATGAGTCATAGTGAGAAGCTAGCCTTGGCATATGGGCTGCTCAGTACAGATGCGGGTTGCTTGATTAAGATCATGAAGAATGTCAGAATATGCGAGGATTGCCATGCATTCATGTGTAGTGCATCTCAAGCTACTGGGCGGGAGATTGTTATAAGGGATAACGTGAGATTTCACCACTTTCGTGATGGGGCATGCTCTTGCGGTAATTTTTGGTGATTGATGATGAATGTCCAACTCCAACTCCTTACAGTCCTTTATATGGGTAGATGTTGGTAATGTAATTGTATTGCCTGTTGATACTCAAATATCCATGCTCCTCAATTGGTATGATATATGTGAGCAGCCACCTAGAAAACCTCTGCTGGAACAGTTATTTCTGAATTTGCATTAGCCAGCTTCTTTTGTGGCTAATGCAACCTTCGAGATTTTTGGTCTATGAAAAAGCAAATTAGGATGACAAAACAGTTCTGATTGTTCACACAGCTTTCTTTACGGGACATCGTTTTCTTTTCACTAGTGAGTTAGGACATCGACAAAATTTGTTACCTCAAAGGTTACTATTTGGGTACTACAAGAGGACAAACTTATGGACGAGTATGCCAATTTTCATCAATGCGGGCACGTCAAATAGAGCACTTGAATTGCAACTCCTTTGAAAGAAGAAATATCAATAAGTTTGCGCTTTGGAGGAGGTAATTCTTGTAATCATAGTGAATTGTTTTTCTCTATGCTTTTATCACTGTTAGCAAAGTTTTTATTTGAATTCAAGCTCAAAGATTTCATTTGTTTGCATAACCGTTCTATAATCAGATATCTTAAATTTCAACTTCAAATTTTTTTTTTAATTGTTGAAAGTACAATTAATTATTTATTGATTGTAGAAGTAAACGAACGAACAGTGCAGACAAATATTTTGTGCAAATGAAAAAGATTGAGTTTATTTAGTCCAATGGCCAAGGTAGAAACGGATTGAATTTATTTAGTCAATAACTAATGTGGAGAATTTGCAATATCTTGGCGTTCTACGTTTGCAAAATTCTTTGGCTGTTTGCCAACAAATATGCATAATTTAGATGTTCCTTTAGGCGTGATGAATAGCAAGCTTAGGAACTGCCATACTTTCAAAATTTGTTTTCTTTTTTTCAAACTTTAGGGTTCTTAAAAGTGTTCTTATCTAGAAACAAAGCAATTGATATTTCTCAAATGAATATATGTGAAAATGAGCTTACAAAGGCACATGCTTTTACTTACTGAGCTTTTATGATGACTAGTGTTCACTACTCACCTATTTTTACAACTTTGAAATATGTAAAGAAATGTCACCAGATTCTAGAGCCGAAGATTGAATTTAACGATGTTTCTGTCTTGGTAAAATTATTGGCTTTGTATGCTTATGAGGATCTTGGGTTATGCAGTGGAGATAGTGGAAGTGAGTAAGATGTTCAAATTACTTAGGCTAATCGGGCTCATGAAGCTGCCCTTGGTGACAAAACCAATGGATTGAGGAAGCTTGGTATGGAATATTTTGATGAAGAGGATGATGGTATATCATCTGCATAAGGATGATGCATCTTTCTTATTGCCTTTTCGGGTTGGGGGGGGGGGGGGGGGGGNCATGCTGATATACCCTGTTTTTGTTGCAGGTGTCAAACAAGACTATCAAAATGTTAGTCTGTGTTAACCTTTAAACATTGACGAAGTGATTAATGAAATCGAGTTATTTGCATAAATTCTTTGGTAAGTGATTTTTATTTTCCCACTAATTTATGTTTAATCCTTAAAACAAGTTTCATATTGGATATGATTAGCCCAAGATCTGTAGGGCCTTGTTGTGCACATAATGTATGAGACATGTTTTACAAACTTCCAATAAATTTCTTGTTTGTCTGTAGTGACTTCGCTTTCCTTTCGCTACCATTAGAAATCCCAAAAATATCGATGTTTTGTTGTTTCCCTTTTTTCATCGATCATCAGAGGAAAAAATAAAAACACAAATATTGACAAATGCAAGTAATGAAACCTGACTCGCTGAGATAAATAAAAGTGGTGTTTGTTTTGGTTTTAACTTTTTTAAAATAATGCAAGCAAACCGTGTTTGTTTCAATCGTGCTGGAAGATTTTGTTTCGACTGTGTGTGTGTTTGGTAGGAACAAAAATCAGGGTGAGATTTTGTTTCGACTGTGTGTGTGTTTGGTAGGAACAAAAATCAGGGTGAAACGAAAAACTAGGTTGGTTTGCAGGAAAACTAAACAAATAATCGTATGAAGAAAATGAGTTCTTGAGAGAACGATTTCTGTAAAGTAGTGCTACACCCACGAGGGTGTAGCCCGATGGATCTGAAAAGGCCAAATCCTCTTTCTTTTTCATAGATTTTTTGTTATATCCTTAAATATGTTAAAAAAAAAATATCACAATATCTTTGAAAAAAACACATTCTTAACCACTAAATAAATAAATAAATTGTTGACAACCATGTCATGACCCAACTCTCAGTAGCTCTTATCATATTTTCCTTTCTGTAAATTACAAGATGATATGGATTACAGTAAATATACCATCAGAAAGTGCCAGCTCACACTTGTTGACTTATAGGGTTGGCATCCTGGTACCCTGCCCCCGTCTGTCTCGCCCAATAAGCAGAAAGCCCAGTAGGTCCACCCCGCCCCCTTTATATAAAATAAATTTTAAATATTTAAATAAATATATTGTATATAAATATATATAATTTATTAAAAACTTGAAGTTTATTCAAATTTTTTAAATTGCATTGACTCTTAAGCCAACTTTTATATAGAAGGTCAAGACAATACAAAATACAATTTTAATAATTTAAAAATTATGTTATTAAATTTTAAATTTTTTTTATATTTATAAATTTTAATTTATAATTTAAGTTATGTTATAATTTAGATGACTCATAAATAATTTTTAGAGCCAATAGAGTCATAGACCATGGGTAGTATCGGCTGGGCGGGGGCGGGGTGGATGGGGTGCCCGACCCCGCCCCTGGGTACCAGCGGGGAATCACGATTCATTTTTCGGACTTATCTCTCCTTCTTCCGGGGGCTGAATCTGTGTTTTGCAGAGAGAGACAAAAAACAACGGCTATGTTTGCAAACTTAAAGGATCTGTGTAGTTTACAACTATGGGGGGTTTGGAGATGGATTGAAGTTAATTGGGTCATGGCCAGGTGGTTTGTCTAAAACTTTCCTGCAAACCAAACAAGAACATGGCGGGCCCAAAAGAGAAAAAAAGAGATGCCACTTGGAGGGCCCGCTTGCAGATATGGACATGGAGCCTAGCAGGTAGTACGAAACACTGCCAGAGAATCTATATAGGACATCGTTTTCCTTTGCTCTGTTTCTTTACGCAGAACTTACGTTGGATTTGATTTTACACACAAAAAGTAAAGACAGAGCAAACGATATCTACCACTCACAAAACAAAACAAAACAAAAATACTGTTGTAGGGCCCACCAATTTAATCCTGTTTCAGACTTTCAAGATTCTGCATTAACTCTATGTACATCCCAGCAAGGACGACATGTCTATAAACACTACACAAACCATCACTCTACTTGAGTGAAATTAACAACTAGGGCTAAAAACTCTCCATCTCATGTATGTTGGCCATGAACGGACGTAAAACTTTCAATCATACTGAAAATTTTGGATTAGTAGATCCCGCTTTAACCACTTTTAACTCTCTTAATCAAATGAGATGAATAAATACCTACAAATTGAAAAGAGCTGAAACTAAATAGAAAGTAAAAAGACATTTTGAGTGGAGTTAAATCTGAGAAAGAAAAATAATAATTATTATTTTATTGGTGTCCAAGAATAAAATCTCGACTTATTTCAGTGGTGCACAAGCTCTCGATAAAGAGTTTTACAGAAATCCACCCGAAGAAAGAAAAATAATATAAACCCCACAAAAAATCTGCTCAATGTTGTGTGAGTTAGATCTGTCTGCCAGATTTTGAATATTCAGAATCCTCGAGTTCCATCTATTGAAATTAGAAAAATTACAGCCATTTGCAACTATGGGACTTGGGAGTGCAAATGACTTGCCATCATGTGCTGGTTTTAGCTACAACTGAAACAAAGAAGGCTAATTACAGGGTGGAGATAATAAACTATCAGACAAAACTTTTACTTTTTTGGCAGTCTTGCTTGACAAAACTCAACAAAAGCATAATGGGAACAAATGTTTTTGTCCTTAATTATGTGAATAACTTTGAGAAGGAAAAGAGAGAGAATTGCTTAGCTATAGATTCCTAACCCGACAGCAAAGACAGGAATGCTTTAGCAAACAACAATTACAAGACGCTTCTCTTTCCATTGCATAAATAACATCTAGGAACAATTGGTTGAGAGACCAATTCTAGGTTTGTTTGAGCGAGGTTTACAACCTTACCTAACCAAGGATCAGTCTCCCAAGTACAACAGCAGCCGCAACAAGCTCCCACCACATGGAGCTCGGATTATGCTTGGACAGCATAGGTGCTGAAGTGACTAAGGACCTGAAATACCAAATAACATATTAGTTTATTCTTGATAACGTACTTACACACCCTTAAAAATGCATGTATACCAGCGTTTTGAGATGTAGCAAACTCTAAGTTCACCAAATACATACCCAGATGCGTAGATGCATTTTCCATAACCTGTAACAGAAAGACATTATGTGTAAATATAACCATCTTTCTTAAAGACATATTAGTCGTGTCAGCTCACAATGATTGGATGAAGCTCTTGCTAGAAAAAAAGACTATAAGGAATAATTCATAATAGCCAATAAAATTACTGCAATCTAAAATGTCAAATATATACTACAGCTCTTCCAATCTTCAAAATGAACCTGTTGTAAATCAAGTGCATGCCCAACCCAAGTACTTAGAGAAACTAACAGTATAGCTACCGTACCAAAAGAATAAATATCTCAAACATACTTCTGTTTCTTTTTTTCAGAGTTGAATTTGATAGGCTTGAAACTTCAAGGCAAGGAACTAAGAAGAAAATTAATTTTAAGTGCTCAGATCCATGTAAAACCTCTGCATACATACTTTTCTATGGCTATTTTTGAACTTATTACTCCAAAACCCTTACCATTATTATAGTTATATATGTGTGTGAGTTAAAACGTACTTGGGTTGGTTTTAGTTAAAGTGGCAGTTCCTCCAAAATTGCAAGCGATATCAGAATTCCCATTCTGTTGGTAATAGTTGTTAAAAGCATAAGATGCACGAGACAAGAGAGTGTCCGGCTCAGAACATGCTCCACCCCCTTGGATTTCTCTGCAGTCTGCCATCCCCAGTCCACAGGCCCAGTCTAATGCATTCTTCAAATCAACTTGGGACACCCCGGCAAGGGCCACGCACCATGTCGTGCCATCAAGGAAAGTTGTGTTGCCTTCAGGAGGTGACAATGTTGTCACTGGAATTGCTGTATCTGCCTTCTCTTGTACCACTGAGCCTGCTGTCAAAACTATATGTTTTGTGAAAGGGAACAACATTAGAGATGATTATATGGTTATAACTCAAATTTAATAAAAAACTTGATAGTTTGCAAAAGGATTAAATATAGTTTTCACAACCACAGGGCACAGAGTACCTGTACCCCCAAAAAATGGCAAACTCAGGATTTTATTTATTTAAGGGGTCAACCTAATGAGTTCATATGACAATAGAAATAATGTTGAACCATTACACCAAACAAAAAGTTATAAACAACATTTTCTTCATATAGTACTATTGTCTTAGGTTGTGTTTGGGTAGTGATGTATTCTCAGATATTCTGTGAATAGTAGTAAAAAAGTAATGAAAAAATAATGATAAAATATTGAATAGTAGTGAATGGTAATAAAAAGTAATGAAAAGTAGGTGAAAAGTAATGATAAAATAATGAATAGTAGTGAAGTATTCTCACCCAAACCAGCCCTTAGACTCTTATAACTGAAAAGGACACAGATGAATAAAGCTATGAATTGTTAATACCTACTTTTTTGGGAATTTTCAAGTAAATCAATCTTTCACAGTGAAAGGAAGCACAATGAATTGTCAAGACATTCACCATAAATTGCCAGAAAACTCAATTGAATCCCGGACTTAACAGTGGGCTGTGGGTATGGTAGATTGAGGATTGTAAACAATGATTGTATATAATGCAGCAACTTCATGATGATCAAATACGTTCATAAGCTACAAAACTGTTATGACAAGAACCTGGAGTCCATCACTTTTAATCTTGCGGCAACAAGCTTTTTATGAGCTGCTATTAACTGTCCTTGGGAACATCTTTAGTGATGCTTAATAATAAAAAAATTTCATTCCAGCAGATAGATTTGGGGCTCGTATAGCATCCAGTACTAAGGTGCACTCGGGAAGCAAAGTGCACGATCCCCACGACCTTTTTTCCTTTCATATATATATATATAAATCCTAAGGCATCGTCAATCTATTCACACCGAACAATTAAAAATAAGATTGATGTCTTCCATTTGGTTGGCAAGTAATAAGAGTGTTTTTTGGACAACATTGTAGTTTCTTATAATAATAATAAGAATTTTGCCATAAATGAAAACTAGAGCTAAAAATATAAATGCAAAATAAACCGAAAATCTTTTCTATATTCCCGGAAGACAACATATTTATATTCATATATTGATAAGAAAAAAGACTATATATAATTCCACCGATAAATCCTCACATTAGCAAACATATTGAATGTGATTACAAACAAATAAGTGCTACATCTGCAAAGAGATTTAAGTAAACCTAGAAACTGACATGATTTTATATAATATATTAGATATATTTTATAATAAGAGTATTTTATGAATTTATTTTGTACGATCGATCTGTTTGTGACTAAAACATTTGGAAATACGAAATACTAGAGAATTTTTAGTTGGTACATAAATCCTAACAGATGGGGAAACCATATGGTTATCTATGAAGGGAAATACTCTAGCCACAATACACAAAAATAATCTCACAAACTGATGTAGTTTCATGTGATTTGTTAGATTGTAAATTTACTTTTATTTTAAAGTAGATCTAACGAATCAGATGAAATCATATCACTTTGTGACATTTTCTTATATAATCTATATGTGGCCATAGCAGTCTTTCATATATTAAACTTAGAACTCTAACTCAGCTAGCTAGAGATAAAGTTGTAATATTCGAGTATATCGCGTGTGTGAGGAGGTGTCTCCTCCGATGTAAAGATCGAAAAGGAAATAGTCTTATATCCACTAAACTAGTGTAAGAAAATCTAGGTGTTGCAGAGTTACAAACAAACAGTGTCTTGATTGATGAACTTCAAGTGCTAAGTTTTTGAAAAGATCGAAGATTAGGATAATGAAATATATGAATAACGCAACTGTAAAAAAAAATAATACAGAAAACGTCTAGCTGCAACACACATTACCCCAAAAAAAAAGGGACAGACAAACCAAGCCCTTGAAATGAATCGACGAAACAAAAACAGGAAAGGGTAAGTTTATGACAGGAAATGTAAGTAGAAGATACCCAGATAGCATTCCAACAACAAAATGCACTGCAAAGCCCATCCTTTCATCGACATGTTAGCTAGGTTGGTTCTTCTCACCCCTTCTGCCAAGAAAATGCCTTCCAAACCACCCACGTCTGCTCAAAGCTTGAAAACAAGATGTTCCAAGCACTCTTGCTAGCTCTCAATGTGAATCTCGGTGAAGAATGAAGATGGAGCTAGCGAGAATAAGGGTGGAATATATGAAAGCTTGTGTCGAGGAATCAGTAGTTTCTTGAAGGGAAAACCTGCTCTCTTTTTTTTCGCTTTCTCGAAAGTTCATCAAGAGATATGATGCATGCTTCAGAAGCTAGGTACTACTTTTGACAGGACAGAGTAGAGCGGTGGATTCAGTTTTTAGGCTTATGCACAGTTCACACTGACTTCATTCAAATGCTTTGCTTTAACAAGGTGCATGGCAGAGACAACACAGTCCAGCAATTCAGTTTCTCGCGATATTTTGAACCCGTCCTGAAATTCCCGTAAAAAATATTTGGTTCAACAAGGCACCGTTTGGACAAGCACTATTCGAACATCTTAATACTATTTAAACATAAGGATTTTTTAATTTTTCTTTCATTTTTTTTATCTAATTTTTACCATTTTTTCAAACTTTCATATAAAATAAATAAAATAATTCAATCTTTTCAAATATTAAAATAAAAATAATATTAAAAAAAAGTTTTTTCACATACGTACGAATGCGTACCAATACTATTACTTTCATATTCAAAATTTAAATTGATACAATTTTTATTAAAGTTTGACTTTCTAACCAATCAAGTTGGATGGATATGTATATTGGTGTGCAAAATCGCTACAACCAAATTTTTTTTTAAAAAAATTATATTTTAATAATATTTTTATTCAATTTTTCTATCCCCTTGTTCAAAATTCAATAAAAATCTTAACTCAAATTATTTTATTGCTAGTTACAAACTATCTTACAACTATTTATAAATTTCTCATCTCATCTCATTTTATTTGACTATCCAAACAAGGCCTAAATATTTTATATATTTTTATAAATTACACCAATTTATAAATCTTTTTAACTTGACAATTTTTAAAAAAATAATAATAATAAAGCAAGATCTATTATGGAGAGATTGAACATAAATAAAATCACTACAAGAAAATTACTTATTTACGACCAGTTAATTTCAACGTGACTATTTCTTGTTAAAATTGGTTACAAATAGTCTTTTGATTGCAATAAATTGATCACAAAAGTTCAATTTTCTTGTAGTGAATGATCAATTATTTTTTTTAAAGTATTTATATATATAGAAAAATGATAGGGATCCCACTGGGAGCTTCTGCTCCCTTTCTTTTTTCTTTTAGCTTAGTGATTAAGATATTATTTTTTAATAATGTTATGATTTTTTTTCTTTTTAAAAAATATTTAACAATATTTAAAAATGATGTAAAAAAACAAAAAGATAAAAAAAAACTCAAAATCCAAAAGTGGCAAGCTCCAACGGGGATCCCTAGCACCCCATATACATAATACAAAAAATGAAAAAATCTTTTTGCAAGAACACTCTGTGCACCAATTCACACAACGATATTGATATGTAAGGCATATAACGAAATGATGTGAATTGAATACGAAAATAATTTTCATAAGATAGGAGATTTTCTTCTTCTTTCAAATTTTTTTTTTTATATTTTTTAAATAAAAAAAAGTCATCAATATGTGAATTAGTACACAAAATGTAATTGTACCTAACAAAACTCCAAAAATATACATAATACAAAAAATAAATCATGGGTTGGCCTTTTGGGCCTACCGAACTTAGCCACAACCCACTGGCCTAAGAGTTTTATCGGACTGGTTTGGGCTTTCTTCGTAGTTAAAGGCTTGAACTTCAATTTGGATCCAACTTACAATAACAATTAACAAAAAACCAAAAAAATAAAAAAAAATAAAAAAAGGAAAAAGGAGTCCGAAGGCCGAAACATAAGTTGAGACCTTAGAGTTTATTTATTTATGCATTTTTCTGAGAATGAGACTTCAAAATTTAAGTAGTGTGATACTCACACAGGAGGAAAATGAGTATATGACTTTTAGCCAATACAAAAGTTCAACCCATATATGATGCCGCCCACATATGACTTCCTCATTCGTGATAAATATAGTTTATTGCATGAAACCAAAGATTCAGGCTTTATTTGGAAGTACAAATGTTTATCAACAAAATTTTGTATTGGTTGGACTAGAAATTTCAAGAAATGATACTTATAAAAAAAAAAAAAAAAGAAATTTCAAGAAATGACTATAGACCCCATCGAGTTGTTTTCTTATTCTAACATTAAGATTATAAATTAGAGGTTAATTATGAGATATCCATAATAGTTTTCATCGAATTATTGATGAAATCACTTGTGTTGATATGTTTTTATACAGACAAAAAAAAATAATGCTAGATATAATCATGAGGTGATGTGTAAGTCTCCTAGCTCGCATACACTTTTTGAAAAAAAGATGAGCTCACAATAAAAAGAAATAAATTTTTTCACATATCTTAATTTACCCATTTTCTTTAAAGAAAGCGCACAATATTTGCATACTCTAAGACTGTACAAGTCATTTCTCCTTTCAATTCCTTTGAGAGGAAGGAAAGGCGTGAGAGACGGGAAGAAGGAGGTCTTAGAGGTGGTAAGGCCCCACCTATGAAGGGTGGCCATTTGGGATATGTCCTTAGCGTGTCTCATGCAGGATGGGGATGTGGTTTTTGTTTTCTTATAGTACTAATGCTAATTATTTTAACTATATATCATCATTAATTTTTCTTTTTTTGGGCGTGGTATAAATTAATTATTATTTTTCACTTATCATGATACGCAAAAATATAGTTAAAAATGTGATGAATATAACATTTTTCCCTTCTTTGAATACTTGTAATAAAGTATATATAGACTTCATTTAATTAAGTTGTAGCCACGTTTACTTAATGCTTTATAAAATTTAATTAACTTATTGAAACCAATGTAATAATTATTTGTTTTGCTTATTTTGATCATAAAATGCACGTACGTACAGTTGATGGTGCCGTTGGAACTACTATATATGCTTAGTTGTGACAAAAAACACATCAGAGACACCATTCGCAGATCATTTAAAAACAGGCGAAGGTGCGCAGGGTCAACGATTCAAATAAAATACAAAAAGCGTGGGGTCACTATGAATAGTTTTCTTTCTTTTTCCTTTCAAATCCTAAACAAGAAAAGACATCTTCATGTGCATCAAGCTGCTGGGTCAGTCCCAAAAACTTAAATATACAGAGAGAAAAAGAGAACGTAATGACTGGGGTTGACGGATTGATGTAGTACTGGTGTCTGTGCTTTACAACAATGCATATATATATATAATGCATGCAGATGATCAATAACAAATCGCCTAGATATGCATAATCAGATGCTTAATTTTCATAACCCAGAACAATAATTTTATAGGTAGTGGGGACAAAATCTAGTAGTTAGATGAGCAACCACTGAATTATGTATACAAAATCCGGCACACCTAGAAGCAATGTGAAACAGCTTCGGGAACATCAGGCGTGCATATTTTTTTATTTTATTTTTTAAAATGGTGACAAGAACGAGGATCGGAACTCGGATTCCACAATCCAAATTTTTCTATTTTTGGGTTGTTCTTGATACAGTCATTATGTATGATATTTTAAGTAGTTCGAAGGTTGAGAATTCTGTGATGTAAGTGTATTTTAATACTCATGAGGTCGTATAATATTGACAAGCGAAGTTGGTTCATATATATTATGTTAACGTTGCCGTTTTCAAGTACTAATATTCACTATTCATGTGTTTGTTTATATCATGTTGTTGTTGAGGATGAAGCTGTCCACTTGACATATTTTGTCCGTTTGTCGGCCTATCAAAACAGCGGGAATATTGGCCATGTGTTCTCCCTCTTATTTATTTTCTTTGGCATATCCCATTTTAAGTGTTAATCTTTCATCCTTCCCCTTTTACTTATTGCATTCTACTCATCATCATCGTCGTCGATCCATCTTCGATCTCTTTCTGTGGCACGCAGTTCCTTATAAAATTCTTGCATTTAGAGATCAGTCTTCTAAAATAAAAAGCACAATCTTGCTGCGCCAATCTCTATATTTGCTCCATCTTTATGTCAAAGATCACTAATGCAATCCACGTTAATTCTACTGCCAATCGACGTACGTAACTCTAAAACTAAGAGCTTAATGTTATGTGAAAGCCCCGCCAAGCCAAGATTCAGGAAATATTATATTCTTGTGAAGTCATCTGTTTGGCATGGCCCTCCCTTTTTCCAATGATCTGCGAGACTGCGATCTGCATAATTCAAACAATATATTTGTTAATTCTGATATATAGTTTATTTGTTTACGTACTCAAAACAGCAACTATGTGGTCTGAAAACAAAACAAAAAAAAAACCTCCTAGGCTACTAGCTATTAAGATCATTTAATTTTAGCAATATTTAAGATTTCATGACTATTTAAGTTGAAAGCATTTGGTACTGTTCTACGTTCTAACGCATATGAAACTGTGTTAATGGACACAAGAAATTGTACGCTCAAGATTAGATCAAGTTTAGGGTGACGGAAATTAAGCAAATATTTATGATAATCAAGTACGTGAATTAATTGTGTAAACGTTGCTGTCCGTCCGTGTTTTCGGTCACAAAGGTCAGTTCCCAAGGAAACAGGTTAAAAGACAAAGCATCTTTAACATGTGGACGAGAATATTGAAGTTAATTGAGGTTACGTAGTACAAACAGGATGATGAGTTGGAGATCATAACCTTTGGAAATCTTTGTGGAATAATGGGGGAAAAGAAAAAAGAGTGGCCTGCACATTTACACGTTGTATGATATATCTAATATCTTCCCATAATCTCAGTGCTGAGTTTTAAAGTAATTAAAGGTTGCTTTTCTTTTGATAATTAGTAGGGTTTAGCTAGGGTTAATGACTCATGTTTTGTATTATTATTATTATTATTATAGATTGACAACTTTCCTAATCTCTCACTTCCTGATGGAACAGAAGTGGAACAGATCAAAGGTTGGCACATGATCAGAACATGCCAAACGTTGAAACTAAATGACAAGGTGAGTTAAAACCTCTGGCCCCAGTACAAGAGATGATGTCTCTTAATTGGAATTAGAGCAGTTTGGAGCTACTGATTTTCCTGTCTGATTACTTCTTGATCAGGAAAACCCACGGTTGTTAATTTTGGGACCTACCTTTTAGGTTTTCAAAAACTAAAAACCACAGTCGATGGATCATCTTGTCTAGTACCCTACAATCTGATACAATTATTGGTTACTGATCTCCCCCATTCATATCTGCAGCATATTCAAGACCTAGTTTGCCCTATTAATATTATCATTCATGGCCGATCATTCTTTTTTGTTATGCAACATGCAGTCATACGTACTGTTCACGAATAAATTTCAAAAGAATGCAGCAAGCAAATCCACATTTAGATGCAATCAAAGCTTCTCTCTTCAATTCTTTGCATGCGTGCACGCATGCATTAGAACGATTCTGGTTTGGGGTTAATCATGTGGATGAACAGTATTAGCTATATAGTTTGATTGTTTGGTGGCTCAAGTACTCTGTCATTGAGCACACTAACGAGCAAGGGTCTTAAATATGGGGGTTTGGCTTCCCCTTTCGAAGAACAGTAATTGCAGCAATGCACAGACAATTCCACTTGGTGCACTTTTTGCTGGCCTTTCCCACAACAAACAATTACATCTAAACTATCATGGGGCCCTTTGCATCAATTTCCTCCCATATTCTTCCCCATAAACATGAAAATGAGAGAGGAACAATCCAAAAAATCATCTAGGCTTTTAGAGAATTGTTCTTCTCAAATGGGACCCGGTTTCTCATCACCAGGGGGGATCGAGACTCTCTCAGTGCCAACTGTTGCTACCCCCCCACGCCCTTGCTCCCAATCTTGCTGACATGTCATGCATCAACTGTTTTTTTATTTTTTTTAGGCCATGTGGAAATTTAGTACAAGTCTAATCTGTCTACTTCTTGTTGGCCAGATTGCTTTCCGAGTTAAGTTAATTAAAATCATATTTAAATGGCCGGGCATTTGAAAGTTTAAGTTAACTTGCAATTTGCTTCTACATCACTACATATATAATTGTATGCAACCATCTCTCTCTCTCTCTCTCCTTAATATTATTTTATTTTCTGTTTTATAAGGAATGTTAAGTACCAATGCATGACCTAGTACTCTAATTTCAATCCATTAATCTTGAATATGACCTGATCATATAAAGATAAGGGACAAAATAAGTACATCATTACGATCTTTACATATAAATATAATATTAAAAGAAAGAAAATTCTGCTTGAGTATGCATGTGTATAGGATTCCGAGCTAGGGCAACTTGAGTTGATATATTTGACAATGTTTGGTGCACAATCCCAACCCGTGTGGTCTTTCTCTTGATCTCTTGCTCAGGAAGCAAAGTCCATGGCAAAGTACTGCATGGACTTTGCTTATCAAAATTGTTATTTTTTCCTTCATAATTACCTCAGAACAGGAAATAAAACAACTCTATCTAATAGCTAGCTATTAAAAATATGCTCTTCTTTGTGAACTCCTCCGCCCACTATCCTAATTATATAAACATCGATCGCACCAGTCATTTGTAAAAAAATAAACCTCACTATAAAAATATGTATATAAGAAAAATATTTTTTTAATTTGGATAAGTTCACTTTTTTATAAAGCGTCTCCGTGAGATTCGCACATTTTGATGTTGTTTGGATAGTGCAATGAGATGAGATGACTTTAAATGAAAGTTAAAAGTTAAATAAAATCTTGTTAGAATATTATTTTTTAATATTATTATGATTATTATATTTGAATAATTGAATTATTTATTATATTTTGAGTGAAAATTTAAAAAAAATTATAATAATGAGATCAGATGAGTTTTGAATATTTTTCAATTCAAATGATGTCTTAAAATTTATACCCAACATTCCTCTATATATAGCTTGAAAAAGAAAAGATATTTACAATCTTGAATTGTGTAACTGCCATGTAATTATTTTTTAAAAAATAAATAAAACATGAAATCTATATGAACAAAATTAATTTTTTAATATTATATTCTACTCTTTTTTAAAATAATTACATTTATGCATTTCATAAACTTGAAATAAAATATGAAAGCTGAGATGATTTCTACTCCATATGTTATTTCAACGTACTTTTTATTACTAATTTCTCCTTGATTTAATGATTGAATATAAAAAATACTAAATAATGAAACAATTATAATATTATTAGTATAAAAGTCTCTTTAGTGGAAAAAAATGAAGCTCGTGAATTTTTTTTGTTTTTTTATACAATAATCACATGTAAGCAAAAGGTTTCAAAAGGTGAAAAGTCAATTCACGTGGGGCCTAATATTCCCCATTCCGTACCACAAATGACCCTACTTCTCGGAGGATTGTTTTTTGTTAGGTTTGCGTTTAACCCCGCGTCCAAACGCCTCCGATACATGATGATGCGGTAGGAAACCAAAGGTGGTAGGCGATTCGACGTAGGCCATTTGGCTAAACGTAAAATTACTACCATGTCCCTGCCTTCACAGACAATTTATACACACGTGGTGTGTCCTGCTTAGTTTGCGTTCGTCGTAAATGCATACTCAAAACAATTATTCGTTAAGAATAAAATTTACTTGTTACTTAGCTTAAACAAGACGCCCTTCATATCATTAACATATCGTAACATAATTTTTTTAAATAAGTTAAAATTTAAATCTCTTGTAAATCATAATTTTTCATCCAAAGTGAAAAATATATTTTCTACACCAACTTGTAAATATAAATGCCTTCCATAAAATATGGACGGTACCAATAATGTAATGACAATTCTAATTAATTGCCTATCCATGTCGAATCATATTAATCTAAATAATTTAGTTAAAATAGAACAAATTCTTCAACCCTAATCTATTAATAACATGTTGAGTTTATAAGCTGAGACAAATTTTGTTTACTCTCAATATCGTATGTTTCATTTGGATCATATAAAAGTTGGATTATCCTCGTTTTGATTGAGAAATTATTTCAATTTATTTTATTTCATTATTATAATTTTTTTAAATTTTTTTATAAAATATAAAAATAATTTAATTTTTTAAAAATTTAAAATAATAATAATATTAAAAAATAATATTTTAATAATTAAAATTATTCTTTTGTTATTTTGTGAGACCCAAAAAAATAAATGAAATTGACATATAATAAAGATTAAAAAAAAAAAGCATTAATTACATCTTCAAATATTTGTAAGTAGTAGTGTTGACCACTGACAAGGGACTGAAAAAAGCTCTTGTAGGGGTATTTATGGCATTTAGTTCCCCAACCGTAGAAAGTTTACCGTTTACTACAACCCTACAGAGTACCGAACCCAGATGAGGAAATTCAGCAGGGGAAGATCAAAGCCTAACATCTTACTCCGCGTGAAAGACAACAAGACGACCTTCGACCCACGTGCCCTAAGTTATCACGCGTCATCCGGCTATATAATATCAGAAATAATTCGAACAAATTTAAATAGATAAATTTTATATTAATTATTGTAAAAGAATTAATTTTATTTAAAAAAAATTATTTTTTATTAGTAAGATTTATTTTTTTACAAAACTTATTTATTTAAAACTTATATATAGCTTATGTAATATATACCTTGATATGATATGAGGATAGGTTGTATTCCTCAATTTAAATTTATCATTACATTTATATTCCAATAATTCTATCAAAATATGGATAACATATTTTCAATTTGATTTTTTTATTAAGTAAATCTATTGATGCGATAATTCTTATTTGATTTTATTTAATGTTATGTACATAAGAATATTCAAAATGTATCACGTGTATGTGTGATTAGAAATGATATTAGAGTATATATTGGTAAGGAAATTATTTATTTTGTCGTATACAAGTTCTGTATATTTTTTTTCAAAAAAAAAAATCTAAAATTCACGTGAAAAAACTAATTTGTTATGATATACTTTCATTTATAATCTTAAAACTATATTGAGCATTATTCTTATTAGTAATTTAATGCAACCGCCCATATATTTTCAATAGAACAATTTTATTTGAATGTCTTTATACTATTTATGTGATTTAATTTGATTTGAAAAATAAATTTTAATTTTTTAAATCTTAAAAATCCGAATAATATTCCGAATATGCATATGATCGTTCGACTTTATAATACGAAAGATGAAGTTACTAAAATTTATTTGTTTACATGAATAATTTTAATGTGATGAAAATGTAACCTGTCCATTACATCCCTAAGGGCTAAGGCTACACCCTCAGCATAAATAGCCCCAACGACCTCTCTCTTTATACAGCCTCTTGACCCAAGACAAAAACCATCACCCTCCTTTCCTCCTCACTTATTTGCTTCCAGTACGGACTGGTTTTTGTTTTTAGGTTCCCAAATAAACAGTCTCCCTTCCCTTCCTCCTCAAAAGGCTGCTACGTTTCAAAAAATGAGCATTCAGAGCATAGCTCTGGCCCCTTCCTTCCCCACCTCTGTTTAATGCTGCTCCTGCTGCCATCCTCTTAATTTCTCTCCCTTCTTAAAATCCCCACATGATCAGTCTTGACTTACCCTAGACTTCATCGTTTTCTTCTCTACGTAAGCCGCACCTCACCTTTTAGCTTCCTCCGAAGTATCTCCGATTTCAAAACACGCTTCGAATTCATTTTTCTGTCCGACTCAAAATTGGTTAATTTGGTTCGGGAACTAACGTTCTCCATCGACTCAACAACACCGCGGGGTTCCTAGCTATTCATCCTTTTTCCGGCCTTTTTGACCGGTTGTTGTTGTTGTTGTTGTACTGGTTTCTCTCTCTTGTGAGCAGAGAAGGAGTGACGGTGGCTGGGCAGTTTTGGGTGGCCTTAAGATGTTAGAGCGTGGACGGGAATCTGACAGCGAGCTGAGTTCGGACGCTTTGAATTCTGGGTCTAGTTCGATGAGCAGCGATAGTTGCAGCAGCTTCAGCCGCCTCTCCTTCGAGCTGATCGTCCCGACTTCTCATTCATCCCCTGATAACCTCTCCGTGAAGCCTCACCGTTCCTCCGACTACGCCTACTCAGCCATCCGCTCTGCCACAGGTCGCCGCAGGAATGGCTGCCTCACGTTCCGCGATTTCCGTCTCATCCGTCGCATCGGTGCCGGAGACATCGGTACCGTCTACCTTTGCGCCCTCCGTGATTGTGACTATTCCGGTGACGAGGAGCCGTGCTTCTACGCGATGAAGGTAGTTGACAAGGAGGCATTGGCGAAGAAGAAGAAGGTGCAGAGGGCGGAGATGGAGAGGAAGATTCTTAAGATGCTAGATCATCCGTTCTTACCGACGCTTTACGCGGAGTTTGAGGCCTCGCATTTCTCTTGCATTGTGATGGAGTTCTGCTCCGGCGGTGACTTGCACTCGTTAAGGCACAAGCAGCCATATAAGCGCTTCTCTCTCACCTCCGCGAGGTACTTTAATGGCGGATATATATCAGCATTATTTCTGCAAGTCTACTAAAAAAAAGTTTCCACAGAGATACTAGTGATAATTTTAAAAAGCTGAAACTTTTTTTCGAAATTTAAAAGAAAATTCCTGGATTGTTCTCAGTTTTCCTGCTTTTATATAGTTTTGCATGTTTGATTCTTTATGTTTTGTTTTCTTCCGCTGCGAGCACTGAGTGGCTCCTATCCTGTCTGCTTTCCCAGCACTGCCAAGTCTCATTCGCATGAGGATTTTCTTTTAACCTTCTCTAATTTTCTCGGTTTTTGCATTTTTGCCAGTTAAGTTAAAAATCGCTTTCGATTTAACTTTTCAATGCTTTGGCCGAGATTTTTCTCGGATTATTTCTCTGACTTAGCCGCAAATTTCCGTTTTATTTTAAGTTTCCTTTAATGGAAATGATACAAGCACCTTCCTTTGGTTATCTTCTTGATCGAATTTACTAGATCAGGCATTATCGTTATCTTCTCGGACACGAAATCAAAATGATACTAAATTTTCTCGGATAAGAACATCGTTTGGTTTCGGAGAAATTTCTTGGTGTAAAAATGCCTGCGAATGTGAAATTGTGGTCAATTCGACCGATTCACCTCTGTCTAACTCGTTAAGTTACACTTGCTATTTTCCAGGTTTTATGCAGCCGAGGTTCTCGTGGCATTGGAATACCTCCACATGCTCGGAATAATCTACCGGGACCTAAAGCCCGAGAACGTTTTAGTCAGATCCGACGGTCACATCATGCTCTCCGACTTTGACCTTTCTCTCTGCTCCGATGCGATCGCAGCCGTCGAATCCCCATCTTCCTCCCCGGCTCCATCGACCCCACGGACACCGTCATACAATCGCGCTGTGCACACGACCTTCTCCTGCTTCCCGAACAGGCTGTTTCGGTCACGCAAGGTGCAAACCCTAACCTCCAACCGGCTTTTCGTGGCTGAGCCGGTAGACGCCCGGTCGTGCTCCTTCGTCGGAACCCACGAATACGTGGCACCGGAGGTCGCATCCGGTGGATCGCACGGGAACGCCGTTGATTGGTGGGCATTCGGGATCTTCATCTACGAGATGATCTACGGCCGCACGCCCTTCGCGGCTCCATCGAACGAGGCCACCCTGCGCAGCATCATAAAAGAGCCCCTCAGCTTCCCGACCTCCACGCCATCCGGCACGCTCGAGCTCCACGCGCGGGACCTCATATCCGGGTTGCTGATCAAAGACCCGGTTCAACGCCTAGGATCGAAGCGCGGAGCCGCTGACGTGAAAAAACACCCTTTCTTCAAGAATCTGAACTTCGCTCTCATACGGTCTCTCCCACCACCAGAGATCCCGCAACTGAGAAGGATGAAAACGACGCCGTTGTGTCGCGCGAGGAGCGATGCAACACAATCCACGGCGTTCGAGTATTTCTGAGCCAACGGACGGGAAAGACGCCACGTGTCGAGTAGGTGCTGCCAGATTTTGTTACTGGCAGGTGACAGCGACATGTATATTCAAGCTGTCTTTTTTTTTTTTTTTTTTTTTGTTTCCTTTTCGTATGCATTTTACTCTCTAGACGTATTTTGATATATTGTCTGAAGACGGAAGGATATAATATAAATACATAATATTTTCCACGAAAATACGTGGAAATGTGTGTCAGAGGTAGCGAGATGAAGAAGAGGAACTGAGGAAAACTCTACATATAACGGACGCATAGGCGATGATTTCTATATAATGTTAGTCATCATTTCTATGTAATGATAGAGTAATGTTATATATATATATATATAATATATTAGATTTAACGTATTTATTATAATTAGATAATAAAAAGTTCTTTAATAATAATAATTATGCCACATTTTATATATAGTAAAATAATAATAATTATGTCACATTTTAAAAAAGTGTGTGGGGACTCGACAGGATTGAAGCTTTAGGGAAAAACAGGGAATTTGGATATTTTGTGGGTTTAACGTTGCCAAATCACGGTATTGAGTAGTTGCTGTTTAAAGAGCAAGTGATGTCTACTTTAAGTGGAAAGGGAGGGGTTGGGAATGTAGTGTAGAGCTGTAGTAGTAAAAAAGGCTCCTCCCTCCATCATCTTGTAATTATGCTTACCTTTTTGTTACTTGCGTTATAGACCAACTTTATTTTTTTTTTTCTTTTTAACTAAAATTACTATTTCAAGAGCATAAATTTTATTATTTTTTAAATAGTAATCCACCAGCATATGTTCCACTTCCATTCCACCTATACTACAATATGAGAATAAGTACGTAAATACCAAATCTCAGAATATTGTAAATACACGTAGGGTAGAAATTAAGGCAATTTGAACATGCACATTAATAAAAACTAATAATAATAAAACTGTAGAAAGCATATTCATGAATATATATATATATATATATATATATAAAGAGATCAAATGCATGCATGCCTGCCTGCCACGGACCATACAAAGTCGACAATATATATATATATATAGATGAAATTAGATGTTGCATGCGAACAACTGATCTTTACCCGTTTCACGTCTGACGTGTCTAGATGGATTTGGCTGTTACAAGACAAGATTTAGCTCGCTTGCATGCATGCATCCATCCATCCATCTATGATCCAACACTACTAGGTTGCTTCTCATGTGATTAATCTATGTATTTATTTATGTCCATTGGATAACATCTTGTTCTAGGTCACCACATATGCGACAACCTTTTACAACTCTTACGCTACTACTTACCTGAAAGGACTAACTTCCTTTACAATAATATTGTTCTACTATTCAATTTTTTTTTCTTGTTTTTTGAAAATTTTAAAACGTGACATTTTTATATAATTTAAAAGAAAATAAATTAAATCAACCAACGTAATCATATAATTGAATTTTAAAAAAAATTACAAGTTTGATATTCTCCTTATAATTTACAATATGTATATTCAGATTTTACTATTACGAAAGAAAACCTAGATAATAGAGTAGTAGTAAAGAAAGTATAATAGAACAGTAGTAAAGAAAGTAAAAGAATATCATTATCCAACCTCCCATTCACACCAACTTCACTAATTAATGTAAAAAACCATCACTCTTCACAAATTATAGATAAACATTATACAATGGGGAAGAAAAGCATTGGCTAGCTTTTCAACCTTTCAACTTTGCTCTAACTAAAAATATTTGAGAATCACTTTCATCTTGCGTAAGACATTTAAAATAATAATTTTATATGCTAATGCATCACTTAATTAATTTTTTAAATAAATTTTTAACGAGTTTTTTTTGTTGAATGGAAACTTCTCAAGTGAGAGTGTAACTTATTTTAAAAAATTAGAAAAATATTATAGTCACAAAATGATTATACAAAAAATCATACAAACTAACATGATTTAATGTGGTTCGCGAGACTATAAAATTACTTTTATTATAAAATAGATCTATCAGATCAAATAAAATTATGTACGTTGGTTTGTGAAATTATTTTATATAATATTTTTTGTAAATATAGAAGTACTCAAAAAATTATATTTACAAAAAATTATTAAAAATCCATAAATTGCTTAGCATTTTATACTCGAAAGTTTGATTATTTTACAAGAACACTTCTAGAAACTCAAGAGGGACCCAATAATATTCGCAGGCCGGAGAAGTGTTGGGAATATATAAAAGGGAAATCATGAAACACAAAGTGGGGGGCAAAAGCCATAGAGCATCAATTACTCACATTTGACCCTTTTTTTATCACTTTTTTTTCTATTCAATAATTAATTATAGGCTTTAAATCATTGGATAATAATAATTTTTCTTAAAAATCAAAGTACCCAAAAGCGTGTAGGGAGGAGAAGCTGATGTTTTGCAGAGGCCGAGGTTGGAGGATGACTTATAAAAAGAACATCTTTGCACCACAGATAGCATATATTGGCTGTGAGTAGCACGAACCAATCATAGGCAGCGTGTAAGACACAACAAAAACAGGACGAAATCTTAGAAGGATCAGAAGCTTTTAGGGAGATAAGTATAATATAAACAAATAAAAATTTTAAAAAAATAAAATAATAAGGGGCCAAGAGACAACACATGGAGATGACCATGTGAACACCTGCCAACCAGGCAGCCATACCAGCAATCTTTAAAGCACTGTCTCCCTTCTTGTCCCCACTCAACCTCCCTCCCTAAAAAGCCAAAAAAGGTCTGACCCACCCACACCAATCGTATTCATCCACGTCGCTGAATATTCTTCATCTGGTTGACCCCACCCACTTGTGCATGTCCCTAATTCATGTACCGCCAGGCTTGGCTGTAAGTTACGTAGAGGAGTTATCTTATCGAAATAGTTATTTTATAAATAAAGAGACGAACAAATTAATTATATCATTAAAATGCATAAAATAATATATATATATATATATATAAATAATTATATACGCCGAGAAAAAAAAAATTATATACAAAATTTTTGTATAGAAAAAATTATTGAGGAGTCAAAGAGAGTTTACTGTTCAGCAGACTCCAAATTAGATGTCTATCAATGTTATGAAAGGTAATAGTGAAATGAAATAAATAAATAAAGAATGCTAAAAAAACCATACAGGAAATGATAGACATTAATTATTTGATGAATTGTGGATGAAAAATACTGAAGGCAATCTGCGTGTGTAAGTAGTGCGTAGCAATGTCCTACATAGATTAATGAAACTGTAAGCATGAAACGGTGCGTTTAATTCAACGTCCCTCAAGTTTCAACCTCCACTTTGCCTGTTACCCTTCTCTTTTCCCACGAAACCGTTCATTTTCCATTTTCCTTCTCCACTCGCCTTCTCCGCTACTCCTCAGACACAAAAGGCAAAGAGTAGCAACGCCAACAACAGTAGAGACAACTGGGGCACTGGTCTACTTTTAGACTTCTTCCTTGAGGACAACCGTTCCATTAATAGAAAAAACAAGCTTTTCTCTTCTCCATCTTCTTCTTCTTTGTCAAAATCTAGAATTAGAAGAAGCAACAACTCCAACTTCATCACCCTCCTCCTCTTCACTCTCTCCATTTTCGAACCCACCACCATTTTCAGGACGCATCCAACCTCCCCATGAAAATTTCTATACCAAAATCCTTAGCCTCCAAATTACATTAACAATCCCAAATCCAAACCTAAACTCAAAATCAATACCGCCCAAAAGTTTGCTTTCCTATTTGCTTCTTCATTACTTTCTTCAAGATTTGGTTCCATTATTTAAGAGGATAATGACTCTTTCTTGAAGCTCATTTGCCATTACAAGGACTCGAACATTATTACCTGTCCAAAGCGGAAAACGGGTTTTGATGTGACTCATTTCACGAAGATTGGAAAGAAATAGAAGGAATTTGGGGAGCCCATATGGGGTAAGAGAATCAGGAGCAATTATAGTGACTCGGATGGTGGGGGAGGGGAAGCTGAGTCGGCCTAGTTGAGTTATGGATTAGTGGTGTGGTTGAAGCGTCTAAGCTTGACCCAGAGAACTCAATCGTCAGGTTTTTGGACCTCGTTTCGATGAGTTTAAAAAGTGAAGAACTTCAAGCATGTTATGCTGTTGGACATGAAGAATTCGATTGTAGTCGGAGATCTACTCGCCCAAGTTTGGAATCGGAGCCCCTTGCCAATTCATTTATCAACCAAGCCAGAGAGTTCATCTGGGAAGCACAGTAAGACTAACTCGGATAAACCTCTCCCGTTTTCAAATAAACTCAGTTGCTATAATGGGTGGAACACGATGAGTCCAGAGATTATCGAGTGCCATGTTAATTGATATTGTTTGAGCTTCAATGCAACACAAGAAGAAGAACTCGGTCACCGAGTCCACAATATTGAGTCAACTTGTTTCTTCCTCTTTTCAGCTATGAAGACGAAGACGAAGGAAGCTCAATATTTTTCAGATGAACACCCACGGATGATTTTTCAGATGAAGCACACAAAGAGCCACTGCCCGCGTTTCCTTTCCTCTTTCAGTTCTTCTATTTATGTTTTCCTTTTAATTTCGTCGTTTTTCTTTTTCTTTTTAATCCAACAATGTGGCTTGTATGCTTACCCTGTGGTTGCAAATCTCGACTGTACGTATAAGAACTGATTATGAATATGTAATGGCAAAATAAATTTCTTTATTTTAGGGTCAATGTGTGTTTGTATGCGTGGAGAAGGTAATAGCCATATGGTCAAAGTGATCATACTATGGAGTCCTAATTTTGAGACCTGGAAATAGGGTTGTAAATGAACCAATATGTTCGATAGCCCACTTGTTACTTGCTCGGTTAAACTCGAATCAAACTCGATTCGTGAAAAAAAAAAAGTTCGTTCATGAAAGCAGATACCCACTCCATTTGTAAATGACACATACCTGACAAAACTCGATTCGACTCGGTTAAGGCTCGTTTAGGCTCGCTCGTTTATGCTCGAGTCAACTCGTTAGCTCGACTCGATTAAAACTTATTTATATATTGATAAATATATATATACACCTATGTATGTATATATGTATTAGCTAATAATATAAGCATACTACTTTATAATTAAATATATAATATGTAT
This sequence comes from Carya cathayensis, assembly GCA_011037825.1. Lineage (NCBI taxonomy): Eukaryota > Viridiplantae > Streptophyta > Magnoliopsida > Fagales > Juglandaceae > Carya > Carya cathayensis. The sequence continues at coordinate 283,429 of QGSO01000851.1, forward strand.
TCTAATTACTTATGTCTATATAGTGAATATACTTCATAGCTATATTTTATAATTTGTATAATAATTAGTCGATAAAATATAATAATTTCATATAGTAGTATGTAGGAACCATATAAGAAATAGATATATACTATTATATTAAGTGTATGTATTAATAATATATGTAGGAATATAATATATTGTTATTTTGAATAAATATTAACTAGTTAGATATTAATTATTTATAAATTTTTTAAAATTTTATGATTTAATAGAGATTCTACTGGTTAGTTGTATAAATTCAATATTAGTTTATTTATTTATTTAATTTATTAATTATTAAATCTTATTCCAAAAAAAAACAAAAAAACAATTCGAGCTCGAGCTCGAACAAAGATTTAACAAAAATCTCGAGCTTGGGCTCGAGTTCGAGCTCGAGTATTTTGAGTCGAGCCGAGCTCAGCAAGTCAAAAACTTGCTCGGCTCGGCTCGATTACAGCCTTACCTGGAAATTATGTTCCATAACTTTTGAAAGCCCCCCCTCTCACCCTCTAGAAGATTTTATAAACATCTTCCTTTCACTCATTTTCCCAAAATCCTAACCCCCACCCTATAATTACATCATTTTAAAAAGAATAATGGTAGATACAGTTATCTAGTATTTAAGTCTGCACATTCAATTTGAGAAAAAGTTAAGTTTGCCATTAGAAAAATAATTTTTTTATATGAGTTTTAAATTTCTCTACTATTTTCAGAAAGAGTACATAAGACTTGCATATTTTAAAATTAGAACAGTAAATATCATTTAAAAAAAACAATAATGCTTCCCTTACCATCCCACTAATTAAAAGAAAATTACTAAATGTATTTAAGAAAAACTTACTTCTCCACATGCCAGTTATCGATATATTGAAAATCATAAAATTTAAAATTCGAATTAAAAAATAAAACTAACAAAATGAGTTTTGTAAATAAGATTGTAAGTAAAAGTGTAAGTACATATAACATTACTCTAATTAAAAACTCAAAATACTCTAATCTTCCTATAAAAAAGGTTAATAAAACTAAAATAACAGGTTAAGGATTTTAACTTTAATGTAGAAGATCAATTAAGATAATGGACGTTTATGATTCATTATGAGTGAAAGATAGAAGGCCCGCATAGAAGATTATTATTATTTTTTTTACGGAAGAGAGATCGATCGATGAAGAAAAATGTTCGGTTTGGCCAAGCCAAAATTCTTATCTAAAACATAAAATTATCATTTCATTATTACCACTTTCTTAAATCTCCATACAAAATATAATAAACAGTTCAATTTTTTGAAATCTCAATTTAATTTTTTCAAATTTTAAAATAAAAATAATATTAAAATATAATATTTTAAATTTTTATCTAAAATTCAAAATTCTCATCTCACTCTCCAAATCATAACTAATTAGGAAAAAGTAAATGACATTGAGGAATGGCACGTGGCTTGTATATAAATAAATAAATAAATTTGGTGTACAGAAGAAGACGTTACCAGTTGTCTTTCCATAATTAGTAAAGGAATGAAAAGGTCTAATAATTCATTGGTCGGAGAGATTTTGGGTTTAATTTCTTTGAATTTTCAACGGGGCCCGACTTCGATATATGATCCTTTCTATCGAATAGTTTGACTTTTGAATTTGGCACACGTCAGTAATCAAAGTTATTGTCAGAACAAAATTGATCATTTTTCAAATAATCAGTACTAAAATAAGCTACAAGTTTATGGGGTTAAGAGCAAAAATATGTCATCTTTGTCTCAACAACTTATATAGCTAGCGCTGTGCCCAATAAGAATACCAACTGAGACGTGATCCAGCAAAGAAAAATGCATGCCATTGCCATGGCTCTCTCTCTCTCTCTCTCTCTCTCTCTCTCTCTCTCTCTCTCTCTCTCTCTCTCTCTCTCTCTATATATATATATATATGTATGTATATTAGGTCTTTTACATGTTTCAGCTTCTCCAAATATTGAGAGCATAGTCGTACAGTTCATGTTTAAGGTAACTTTCGAGCAATCGGAGGCTGGTTCTGCGAAATAATCTTTCTGATGATAATAATCTTGGATCCATGATTGTAGGAAATGGCCACCCACTTATTATCATGCATTGCATGCTAGTTGTGGATAGTTTTTACTTTCCTCTCTGATTCATTTATCCAGTGGGAAATAGGCTTATTTACATTAAGTTTGGATGTCGAGAAGTGTTGAGGTATATTGTGAATAGTAATAAAAAAATAAGTGAAAATTAATAATAAAATATTGAATAGTAGTAAAAAATAATAAAAAATAAGTATAAAGTAATGATAAAGTAATGAATAATAATGAAGTATATTGAAAAGTATTGAAAAGTATATTGAAAGGGATTTTCTGTTCTACAGTAATCTTTTCAGTCCATTTCAGGATTGGATTGTGAGCTAACTAGCTAGGCTAAATTAAGGGTCTAGCTACTGTGCCGCTTCTCTGTTACCGCTACATTTGACCGCATGATGTGGGACGCCATGTGTCATGCCACGTGGCATTAAAAAAATTAAAATAATAATAATAAAAAAAGTCGATTGAAATGGACTGAAAAGATTACTGTAGAACAGAAAATCCCTTTCATCCTCCCGTCGCCGTGGCCATCCCGTCGCAGAACACCGTCTCGAGTACTTCCATCGCCGAACATCGGCGGCCTCCTCCATCCTCTTGAGCATCCCTAGACCAAAACTTGTGTATTTTTTGTTTTTAATCGCTTCAAAAATTAGATATTGTTTCCCGTTCATTTCGTTTTAGTGTTTTTTCTGTTTTAGATATATCTATCTGTGTTTTTGTGGGTAATAGATTACAGTTGCAGATGAGCTTCTATCAACTCATGAGATTGGAGTGTTATCAGCAATGCAGCAGAAATTGAACATGTTAAGTATCTAAGAGCCCAAATCATATTCCTTAAGCCACGCATTTTGGCTAGTCAATATTGTTTTTGGGGACTTTCCATTCATAAAATCCATGAATGTTCGTCATGCACAAATAGACGGAAATGATATTTCTTTAGTCATGTTAGGGATCTCAGGGGGTCACGTTCCCTACAAATTTCAAAACTTGTGTAAGTAACAGGTAATTTTTACCTTGAGCCGGCGTGGAGGGACTAAAATTCTGGGGGTTGAATCAGAAACAGAGGGGGGCCAAATTCGAATCGGGGGGCGTCAAGCTTGTGGAGCCAATCGGTGGTGGAGTTTCTGTGTGGACCCAAAACTCGCCGAAGATGGGGCTGAGTATGGTGGTGGTCGCCGCCGTGATTGTGCGAGCAGGTGGATCGATGGGTTTCAACTTTCACACGGTTGGATCCGAATCGCGTTTCGATGTGGAGTCTTCCGTCGCCGAAGATGGGGCCTAGTACGGCGGTGTTCGACAGGGCCCAGTACGATGGTGGTTGGCGTCGTTATGGTGGGGGCAAGTGGAGTAGATGGATGGAGGGGTTTCGTCTCAACGGGTGAGGCTCGACTTTTATTACACGAAGAAGAAGAAAGTAACGTGGGTGTGAAATTTCAGCAAGTTTTGTCTTCACATGCCATCTCAGGCATTACACGTCAATTGCCACATCAAGCGGTCATCTAAAGCGGGCACAACGGAGCGGCATTGTAGGCTTTTCCCTAAATTAATAGTCTATCCACTTTCTTCTTATTTCAAGTGAGCCCAGAATATGGGCCTTGATCCAACAACACATGGATATTTTGCCTCTACACTAATCTATCATGAATGATTATGTGATTTTGGTGGAGATGTCTCATTTCCTTCTCTATTAATATATTGTATTCTTAATTTTAATTTCTTTATATTAAATACATAGATAAGACTCCAACACATGAGAAGATCAATGCACAATTAGCTAGGCTGTGAAAATAGCAAAAGAACAAGAGAGGGATGTGGTAGTCAGATAGGTGTCAGACGATTTGGTAACCTGCCCATTCATCATGAGTAAGTCAAATACCATTGGGAGGGGAGGGGAGGGGAGGGGAGTAGGGCAGCCCATAGGCGCAGGTTTGACGATGATGCTGATGCTGCTGTGCGTCAATTTAGCGTCAGATCACAGCTTTCCCTTCCTTGAGGGTTTTTACTTACGAACTAGGTGGGGCCTGATGTCAGTAAAAACCGATAGTCGCAACGCCATTGGTGGGTCAGGGGCTCTGCTAAAGACGGCGTCGCACGCGCTGTGGTCTGTTCGACAGGCAATTTGGGAAGATGGGTCACGTGAGCAGTGCATGAACCAGAACCTTTTGCGTGCGTAGCCTGAGAAAAAACTCTCAGACCTATGTTGTATGGAAATGTTGTATTGTATAGTCTCACGTTGCCTACCTGCATGCTCAGGGCTTTTGCATTCTTAGGAACAAAAGTAGTATGCGTAGGCCTGCGTCGAGGCCTGCGTCGTTGACATATAGTCCTTGCCGTCCTTTTTCTTTATTTTCTTTGTTCGTACATTCCCTACTGATTTTTCCATGTCGGAGGTTTAGCTGATGAAGAGGTACTTGTTTGTTTCTAGGTCCCGTATGTTTTCTGTTGATAATGAAAAATAATCATGTTCCTAGTCTTGTTTTCTTTTGTACTGGTTTGGAGTTGCTGGACAGGTTCAAATGAGAACATACTCTTCTTCTTTTTTTTTTTTCCTTTTATTATTTATTTAGCTGATAACATTTATAATAAAATCTTCTTTTTCACCTTCCAAATATATTCCAGCCAATTAATAAAAAAAAGCTTCCTGGAAGATAAGGCTATCAATTCAATTTTTTTTACAGAAAGGAGCATAAAATAAGATTGCAGGCCATAAATTCCAAGAGTACAATAATATAACGCTGAAACGAAATATTTCAAAAGATGGGTAGCATCATGGCACAGAAGTCCTTTTACTTGATGCACTTACAAAAAGGTTAGTCATAGTAGAAATCTCCATAGTCAATAATATCTCCATAGTAGGAGTAATCGCTGTCCCCTGAGAATTCATAATACCCATAATCATCAGAGAAGTAGTCAATGTCTGAGAACCCAGAGGGGTAGTCTTCATCAGAAGATCCATTTTCATGGAATTCAGCATCAAATTCGTAGTCATCCGTAGGATCGTTGGGAAACCGCAAGTGTTTAATCTGTTCAGCGCATCTTCTTCCCAAATTCCCTGTAAGAACGACATTGAAACATCGCCGCAGGTCAAGTGATTCAAGGTGAGGACAACCATCAAGAATGGCCAGCAAGCCAACGTTAGTCAGCTTATTTCCAAAAAGCTGGAGTTGGCGTAATTTGGGCATGTTCTCTGCAATAGCAAGTGCCTCCTCATCACACTCAATGTAAGGTCGCCTGTAGCAGTTGCTGTTCCATTTGAGTGACTTCAAAAGAGGACAACAACGGCCCACAACTTCCAGAGGTTCTTTTGTCCAAGGATAAAAAAATGAAATATTAAGCTCCTCCAGCAATGGAAGTTTTGCAGCCGCTTCACTCAGTCCCTCTTCTGAAATGCTGTCACAACTTACAAGTCGGAGACGTTTGAGCCGACTTGAACTGTTGAAATGCCATGGAAATGACAAAAATGGACCGGCAGTTATCATAAACAGACAAGCAAACAGAAATGTGGAACAACTACGAATCTACAAATTCATTGTTGGAATAAAGAGATCAAATCCACCAAATAGATTTTGAACCCTATCAGAGCACAAGTACTCAGAAATATTTTTGTAGGACATGCAAGGCATTGGGCCATAGGATCTAGAGGACCGCAATGTGGTTCTGTACTGTCTACTTTATAGCCTGTGCATAAAAGTTGTTCAAAGAAAAGGAAATCCAATGTGTAGTTTCAAAAACTTCATGCATACTTTTGAAGCCACGGGAATTACTGGACAAGTAAATAAAGATGGAGAAAGGGAAAAAAGGAAGGGGACTGTGCGGGGGACATATGCTAACTTGCCCGTTAAATGCTAATCAAACTCACACAGACTACTACAAACTCTTTCACTCATCTGTGGAAAACAAAGGACTACAAATGACATTATCTACATATATTCATGTGCCTATAAATGACCATTAACTTACATATTTGGTAAGACTTTAAAGAAACTACGGTTTCTTAGGCATAGGCTAAGTCTATAATAACAATTGCAGTCCTGGAATCATAGAAAAATCACCAGTGCACCAATTACATTGAATTAAAATAGAGCAAGGTGGTAATGAACACCATAACCATTGTGCATGACTGATGGGAATTTATTATGAAGAGTTAGGTGGATGAACAGTAAGTTGGAACATGGCAGGCAAGTTGTTGGAAAACCAAAATTTGATTCATGGTCCACCAATAATTGGATCCAGGGGGGGATTTGCAACAAACCACTCATTGTGTACAAGCTTGACGAAACTGATTATTCCATGCACCCCCCCCCCCCCGGAAAAAAAAAAAAAAAATACAGCATAGCAGGCAGTAAACATTTTTCTAAAGAATTTAGCTTCACGTTTCAATATATTTATTAAAAGATGGCACATTTGAAGTGAAATTTGGGTCATATAAAGTCATCAGCGACTAGAGCTAATTTAGACCCTTGCTTGGAGACATACCACCATGCACATATATCCACATGGCGTGACAGCATAATTCACTTGGGAATTGGATAATCTGCCAGAAGTTGCACACATACAATGAGCCATTGGCTATAACTCCCACAAAACCTTTCATTGTTTGGGTAAATAATGCTAGCATAGTACACTAATATATACAAGACAACCACATCTAACCAATTATCATTGACAATTAAAGAACATTAATGGAGGTGTAGATTTCCAACAACATGAGATGTGGCTTTCGTCAAAGAGCACTTAAAACTCTTTTTCAGCCACAATTTCCTACCATTGAGGAATTAAGCTTCTGTTTCTATTGTAGAAACCTTTATTTGGACAGATGATAGGCTTAAAATATTCATACAGTAACCTTTGGTGATCATCAAAGCTACTTGGCCAGAAGACATTGACATGCAACATCTTATACTATCTAAGGTGAGAACCTTTAATCAGGTGCAACCATAAAGCAGAACAATCACAAACTGTTCAACAAAGTGGTTTTGATATGCTTGGGAAAAGAAAAGGTGATGTTGATATTCGCAAGTAGAATAGACAGCATGATGTTCTCCAATGAAAAAAATTTTCCCTTTTAAACAAACTGAAGAATGCGCGAAACTATTTTTCACTTTAATATGAGGGGCCATGCAGTGAGGTAACTTTGCTTGTTATGTGCTGAGGTTCAGTTACATAGGTAAAACTTTGAACGTTGGTAATAGAACTCAGAGGAAAGGAGGGCAAGACTAGCATTAATAGATAGTTTGATGATATGAGAGATACCCCTTGTTAGTAGACCAGAGAAACAGAAATTGAGTATGTAAGGAGCCACAATGGCATAGAACCTTCAATACAACCATTTAAGACTTTTGGATGCTGTTAATAAAATGCTGATGCAAAGAAGAAAGCTACTGCAAAAACATAATTAGACAACATATGAAACCCTATATAAAAAAAATGAAGACATATCAAACGCATGTTGCCAATTGAGGGTATATAATTATATAAATTGGATCCATATTGGGGTACGATGGCATATACCCATGGTAGAATTGATTAAATGGGCTTCCAAGCAATTGCAGGGCCAGCAGTTCATTGGAGGTACCGAACCAATATAATGATAATTAAATATTTTTATTGTTTTACATGTTATGTATTTTGCTAGATATACTAAAACAAAACAAAATAATAAAAAAATCAAGATACAAGTAAAGTTATTATAAACCTTTAAATGTATAACAAAAAAATAAAAGATATTGGTTTGGCTTGACAATTAGCCATGTCAATATCTCAGCCTGTTTTATTTCCGCGTATACTTCCTGTGTATTTGGGCTATGCCTCGTTTCAATCAATATAACTTTATTCTTATATAAAAATATATATATATATTTCAGCCTCTTTTTTTCTTTCATACAGTAGAGAGAAGGAGAGATTGACGGCACTCAAGGGAGGATGGGGAAGAGCCACACACGCCTATAGTCTTAAAAAATAAATTATATTTGAGCTTTTAGCAACTTTTTGGGGTAAAAGTTTTGAGTTTTCGGATTTTTTAAGTTTTGGGAAGCCAAACTTCTGGAACAGGGAAAAAATCCAGGCAATCGTCTTTTATTTATTTTTTAGCTCCATGTCAATTTGGTTAATTATTGGGATTGTTTTTTCTTGATTTTTGTGTAGATTAAACTTTTTTTTTTTAGAGGGAGGGGAGTCAAAGGAGGAATACAGAATTAATTGAGTGTTAGTTCCTTTTGGAAAATAAAAGACTCTCTAAAAGACCAGGAAAAATACACTTTGCACCCCCAAAGTACCATGGGAAAGTGTTAATTTTTTGGTAGTTTTGAGGTTTCAATGTGTCAATTGTGGTAGTTTGGAGGGCAAAGTGCAAAACACCCGTTGTTTGATAATGCAAAGAGTATTAATCCCAAAGACTAAATAATGAGTCAGCCCCTTGTTTTTTCGAAAAGACACTAAATAATCTGTTCAATCATGCATCACTAAGATAGAGCAATGAGGTGGCTGCTTTCTATGACAATAGTCCTACTCATCTTAAGAGCCCAGGTGAATCTAGAGATGAGGAAGGGCAGACCTATGGACATGATTCCCAAATTGTTTAATAATGTATCTCTGCCATTTGAGTAAGTTATTATTCATTAATACATCTATACCCTTTATAAGTGGGGCCTTAACCCTCCGCATCCTCCAGCATTATTTTTTCCCCAACAAGTTCTTTCCTTGACAAAGTTTTCAAGCGAATTCATGTTGTTTGGTGAGCTTCCAAGAATGTGAGGTAAGGTCAAACTAAAAATTGTGGCTCAAATCAGGCCCAAGCCAAGCTTGATAAACCCGTCTGGCAGAACTAAGCTCAAACAATTGGCAAAAATAAAAAAGATGAAAATAAAAATCCTAGAAACCAACTTCTGACTATCCTGCTAGAACAAACAAAAAAATATTATAATCATACTAAACAACATTTTTATAAGTGATTATCATGCTAAAACAAAAATGAAGCCAGCAATGAAATTCAACAACCCTCTCCCCAGTCAGTTCCACTCTTAATATGTCAAAATATTGCAATAACGGAAATTGACTGACAACAATTTTTTTTTTTGGTAAGTAAAAAATTAACTGACAACATTATACAAGGATGAAGCATACTCTAAACCTTGAAGTCCATACTAAAATGCACCAAAAAAAATTAGCAAAATTCAGACAACTATAAGAACCTTACCGATCAAATTGTATTAAAAATAAATCAAAAGAGACTTTCAAAGTAAATACAAATTAGAGGGGGAAAAGGGATAAAATTACCAATCAGCGATGTAGTTGAGGAGCTCGTCGGTGCCAAAGTGCTCGACGTTGATATCAACCAACTGGCCAAAGCTGCGATCGACGGCGTGGCGGCACATCGTCTCGAGGTCGTAGGGCATGTCCCATAAGTCTCCAGGGTTGCGCATGTCGACAGCGCGCCACATAGAGGGATCCTTGCAGATGTTGCGCCACAGAAGGCACACCTTCTGCGCGCTCGTGAGAATCTCTATGGCGCCGAGCCTCAGAAGGATCGACTCTGTCACGTCCCGGGGGAGTTCCAGCCAATTGCGGCACTGCCCCGGCGGCTGAGGAGGAGGAGCAGGAGGAGGGTCCATCGTGAGATTTTCTGAGGAAAATCGTCAGGATTTTTGGTGAAAATCAAGCAATGGAAAGGGGGGATCTCCGGAGCGTTACGTTTGACTAGGGTGTGCGGGCTGTGTTCTGGGGGATGGAAGAAACTTTGGCTGCGTTTGCGTCAAGAAAGGAATGAAATTGAAAGTTAAAATATTATTTTTAATATTATTATTATTTAAAAATTTTAAATTATTTATTATATTTTATGTTAAAAATTAAAAAATTTATAATAATTAAATGTAATGAATTATGAGAAATTGAGTAACCAAACTAATCAAAACTAGAACGGTTTGGCCATTTAAATTTTTCTTCTCAAATATAAAATTCTCATATCATCTTTATAATTTTTCTAAATTTTCTTATAAAATATAATAAATTATTTAACTTTTTCTTAATTTTTTAAATTTTAAAATAATAATAATATTAAAATATAATATTTAAATATTTTATTTTAACAAAATTTTCATTTAAAAATTCTTAATGACTAAGCATGACCTTAAACGAAATTGAAAAAGAAGCTACATTATCAGACTTCTATTTTCTAAATTTAAAAAAAAAAATATATATATATATATATATATTTTTATATATTAAGGATGTCTGAAGCAGCACGGTACTAGTCCAACGCCAGCTTACCGAAAAGGTAAAATTTTTTTCTTCTTTATTTATTTAAACACTTTTTTAAATTTATTAAATATTTTTTAAAAGAAAGTAAAAGTTATAAATTTATTAAAAAGTATTTACTTAATTATTAAGTAAAAAACATAAAAATAAAAATAAAATAAAATTCTATAATCGGCGGCCACCGGTGATCACTTTTTATGCTTCTCCCCTTCTTAAAAGCATGTTTGATTAAGAGTTTTTAACTCATGTTGGGATGACGTGGACAGAATTTCAGGATCACCAGCAAGAATAAATAACTCGACTTTTTATATAATTCTTTTACTATTCTTTTATAATTTATTTTTATAAAATTTCTTTTCATTTCATATAGAATTATAAAAAAGTATAATTTGTCAAGGATATCATTTTCTATTATAAAAAGAAGATTAAAATTCATTTTCTATTGTATATAACTTCTTTGATTTCCTCTCATTTCTTTCTCTCTGTTTAAAAAAAAAAAAAAAGATTTTGCTAATTTTTCCTGATTTATTAGTTGTTGGCTTATTTTTAAGTACCTTAATCTAACTTGGATTCTTGAAAATTTTAATATTTTAGAAGTATAATATATTTAAATATGTAGGAGACTCCCGTTTACATGAGGTGAAGTGTAAAATCAGGTATGAATTCTAAATTTCTACCATAGCAACTCTAATCCCATTTTAAAGGTGAGATTCACTATATTACTAAGAAATCATATTGAGATTCACAGTTAGGTTCAATTCATAGTTCATCATTGAAATGAAAAGTAAGCTGCCGATCTTTTAATACAACTAGTACACCATAAATCAAGCCATTCAAGATGAGGACAAGAAATAAGTCAATGTGTATTGAGGACGTGTTTCACATACTAGAAAAAGAAAATGGCTTGAGATTCGAGAGATGCCTCTAATGCCTAAGTCATTATTTTTTGTGTGAACTTGTGTAAGTTCAAAGATAAACTTATGGTGCATTCCTTAACTAGTATTTGTATGAGCTTGTTGTCTCAACTTGGTAAGGCTCTTTTTCCGACTTGACTTTACACTCTTGTCTCTGGTATCTCGGTTGCTAACATTCAAGCTGTCTTTGAATCATGTCCCTATGAAGCGGGTATCTCGTGAGATAGGTTAACTGAAAGGTTTAGAAATGGAATAACTTGAATGAATATAAGTTAGATAACCTTTGTTATTTATATTTGAATGTATCATGTACACGTACTAATAAATTAATACAAAATAAGACAAGTATAAAAATTAGTACATAATTTCAGCTGGCCTTCCATCTATAACATGATCTTTACTATGAATTACTATTAGCTGGATTGCTTTCTATAGAAGATTTGCTTTGTGACTCTTGTGACATTGCTTGAATCTCGAAGAGGTGTGAATCTGATGATTGCTATAAATCTAGTGGTTTGATAAGTGTCTTGACATTAGCATCCCATGTTGTCCGCACTTCTATTAAGACTGCACCTTAATTAAGATGGCTCTAATCAAGCATATGCGTGCACAACAATGCTTCTGAGCTAGCATGTGCATTAGACTTCCAGCCCCTCTATCGCAGATAGGACCATGGCCCGTGTTTAGCATCGTTTCTTACTACATAGGGCTTGGCCCACATTCTAAAGCTGAGATTGGGCCTAGCAATGTGTTTTGAGAATGTTTGAGGCACCATAGCTCAAGTATATTATATAGTTTTACAATCAAATAAAGAATATTATCTACAATAATCAGTGTCCTCGCCCCAACTTGGTGGATTCGTAGTTTTGACTTAGGGTTCGTCCTAAACCAAACCATTCTCCCAATTTGATTTTAATACATGGAAGCACGTTTTTCTTTGGTGCTTATACATAGAGTAATGGTATATACAGTTATGGATTAAGTCAGTGTCATGTACTTCTTTAAGAAAAGAATGAAATCTACTATTAAAAAATCTTTTTTTTTAATGTGGGTCTCATATTTACTCAATTTTTAAAAAAAAGATTACGCAATACTTACACATTTTATGACTGTAAATATCATTTCTTCTTTCAAAAGAAGTACAATATTCCACAATTTCATTATCCTCCAAATATTTCCTCCACACATGAATCATATGATTTATATGAGAAAATATGAGTTATCTCAATATAAATCAAAATAAATTATCACAACAATTTACTCCAACAAATATCACAATTACATTATCCAAAAAACCATCATCTCAAAAACACTGCTATAATACATTCTCTCTTCCTGCATAATGAATCATTCAATTCGATAGACCTTGGAAGGGATCGATCTCTATTCTATTTTATTTCATCAGAGAAAAAGAAAAAATATGAATGTAGTCTATACCCACGTTCACAGCCGCAAGGAATGGGAGATCTGGTTCTACATCTGGTGAAGGTGCCATGAATGCAGTGCCATATAGGATTTGAACAGCCAACCACTTAAAAAGGGCAGGTTTAGCTTAGGTAGGGACAAAAATGTAATTGATTAATATTAGATACAAGCTCTAAATAGACAAGTTTCATACAAGTTTTTTATAAAAAATTGGGTCACACTAATAAAAAATAGTTTATTTTATACTTTTTTAAAGTGTAGTCTAATTTTTTATAAAGACTTGTATGAAACGTATCTATTTGAAACTTTTACGGTTCTTTTAAGTAAGAGATAAAGTTGAAGCAAAATCACAAGTGGGTGCTAATTTAACAAGCAAACACATGATGAAGGAAGTACATAAATAAAAAGAAACTTAATTAGCAGATAAAGGGTCAGATCTCAATCCCATTAATTTTGTAACAAAAAGTCACAAGAAAGGAGAACCGATAATTTATAGAGTCAAACCGCCTCCAATAATTGCGGATGATCACTACCTGACAAACCAACCCATGCATCCCAAACTCGATCTAACACCAACAAAACACATAATATTGTTGGCAGGAACAGAAAGATCAAAGAAAAACTCTCAATTTCTCGAAGACAGAAAGAGAGAGAGAGACAGCAAAAGCATCTCTCTTTCTTGGATCTCTCAAAGTAATGATCCATTAATTCGTCAATTTCGTCGTTAATGGTTGTTTTTAGACCACAGTTTTGTCCATCTGTTGTAGAGATCCTTTCTCCTTTATCTTCTCCTCATATACCATGAGCCGCATTCGAGCATTTTCATCTCCGGAACTTGCACCTTCCATGACAAATCATACCGAAAGCTCAGAAGATTACTTCTTTGAAGGTGATTACTAGATATATATGTGTGTGTGTGTGTGTGTGTTTTTGTTTTCTGGGAATTATATTTTGCAGCATTTCGAGCTAATTAAACCCATGATATATGGCAGCAGACACCTAATCACTGTTTTCTGATCCTAAATAACCGAAAAATAATAACAAAAACGAGATAGTAAAATCTGCGAGAATATTTCCATGATGGTTTGTCATGCCTTTTCTTTTTCTTTTTCTTCAGTGATCATGAAATGGATGAAACAGTAAAGCAAAGATTTTTCGTCCGTCCTCTTCATATAAAAAGCACAGAAACATTTAGATGTTACGCGCAGTCTAGATTGTTTCTTGTTCATGGGTTGATTGGAGAAACCAAACATTTTCATTCATTATATTATATGATTTCTTGATAAATATTATTATAGGTATCGCAACGAATGTCAAGCTGCTACTGAAACTAGTGCAAGATCACAATGAGGCACGGTCAAAAGAAAATGACGATCGGAAGGTGCAAAGGGTAGCTGGAATGGTGAAAATCATCGAAGATGTAAAATCCAGGATTGAAAAATGTCAAACTTCTGAAAAGAAAAAGGAGTTCAGGAGGTGCAACACAGATCTTAGGCCTAATATACCAATCGACGTAAAGAAGCCCGACGAACTGGTTATCGACGAGAAAGAAAAACTGAGAAAAGAGCTGAATGCGAGCTTGGCTGCACGAAAGAGTCTTGAAGTATTGTGTTCAAGTTTGGGAAAGGAGAAGGAGATCATAGCATCAGAGCTTGCAAGAAAGGTTCAGGAAATGAATGGCATGGAGGAACTTATCAATGATCTTAAAGCGCAAAACGAAAAGTTGTCGACTAAGGTACTGTTAAATTATTGGGGAAAAAAGTTTAAATTGAGGAAAAATAAATAAATTTAATTATTTAATTTGTATCTTGAACCTCAATTTAACTCTGATACTACGTTAGGTACAAGCTTGTGCTCAAGAGCACAAGGAGAGGAAGTCTGGCAAGGCAGAGACTCAAGGGGTTGCAGGCCTGCAGGAGAGAAACAAGGCTCTTTCGGCGCAACTACTCAAGTCGCTTGAGGGGTATCGATCCTTGAAGAGGAAGTTCAAAGAGGCAAAAGAGGAAAATGTTGGAATTCTTGCAGCAATGGAGGAAGTGGGGATGGAAGCACAAGCTGGCATTGGCAGACTGCGCAGCTTCAGGCAACGGATGGCTTCGAGGGCTGAAAAACCACCAATAGATATTGAAGAGGAGATTTCAGCTCTAGAGCACATGTTTGAGGGCTTTAACATGAAGATATCAAAGCATGAGCACAAGATGAGTGAGCGTGTGGATCTAAAAACTGAGGTCAATTTCAGAGAGTCTTCTGTTGTTGCATGAGAAAGAATTGAGAAGAAAGAGTTATCATTGACTAAAATCCAGACATGCCTAATTTGGATGTTTGGGGTTGTTTTTTCCTTTCTCTTTTCTGATATTAGAGACAGGTAAACAAAGTTTTATTTCAGCCTGGGATTACTAAAAACAGGGAAGCAGTGGTAAGGTGTCAAAGTAAAAGGGGCTGGTGGTGTTGCACATTGTTTTTAATTTGCAATTGACTAATGCAGGTTTCCAAATTACTTTCACTGCCCTTCAAAGGTTGTGTAATTCATGAATGTTCTTTTAGGCTCATCTCTAGAACATACCCTTCAGGATCTAAAAACATTGTGGATTCATATGTCAAACATTTTTGTGGAACTGCAAGTCTGCAACACTACTAGGACTATTAGGGGTTTAGAGACATGACACTTGGGTTGTGTTTGATTGTTGAATCAAACCCAACTCATTTCAAATCAATCATTGATGGAATCTACTACTTTTTTTTAATTTTCCATAAAAAAAAATTAAACTCTTCTCAACCTACTTCATACATTTCGACCTAAAAAGTTAAACTTCTCTCAACCTAAAAAAGTTAAAACCCATCTCAATGGAACTCACAAAATACTACCATTCACAACTTAACTCATCTCAACATCTAAATGTAGCCTTAATCCCGACATCTACATCCTTAGTTGCTTGGGGTCAAATTCAAGTAATTCTTAAAGAGTTAGATTTTGTATGTTTACAGTTTACTGCTTCAATCCATGATCAAGTGTTCAGCAAAAGGAAATATAACAGAAGGGAATGGAGCATTTAACAGAGAAACTAAGCGGTAATAAAGAAATAACAACAAAAAGGCTATTCTCAAGGAATTTGGCCCTCATCATCCGAGGCTTGGTCCTTTCCAGGACTCGTCTTTCAGAAAATAAACTGGTCATAGAAACATGATTATATTTTTAACGCACTAATGGCAGCAATAAACTCAGTAATAACAATTACAACAATAAAACAATTTGCCCACAAATAACATTCTCACCCACTTTCTTATATGTTCTACTTTCAATAACAAGGTTATGCTACAGTGTATTGATATATATAAAAATATATATATTCAATAAGAAATTAAACATCTACAGGGCTCCTGGAATTGGAAAAGATACATTATTCTGGAAGATTTTGTAAATTGCAGGCTGCTATGGAGTTCAACACCCATGAATTGCTTGCCAGTTTGGCTCCAGTTGAACTTGCCAGGGCATCTGCATCAGACCTGCGACGGTTGATAATCGTAGCTTTCTTGCTAGGATTACATTTATCAGGCATCTCAAGACTGTATATTATGAAGGTTTGAAATATTGAGGCGTTGGGGTCCTCTGTAATAGGTTTTCTATGAAGAATTGTTCCTCCAGCAGCAATTACAAGGTCTTGTAGGTACCCCTTATATGAAGGCGGAAAATCTCCCATGAAATAGAACTTACACCCATTGAAAAGCTTTGGTTGCTGCACATAAAAAAAGTGTTTTTCAATAAAAGATGCAAGTTCATATGTTTGCACACGACTAAGCATCTGCTTGTGAAAATATAGGCGCCTTCATTCTATAGATTAGATTCACATGTATTCATTTATGAAATCCATGAATATTATAAGAGCTACTTTAGATGACTCATAATTATAGTATGCTTATATAGTGTTAATTTATGAAAACCCATATCAGTAGTATATCTTCCAGAAGTGTCAAAGCAGCTACTAATGATTTAAGGCCTTTACGATTGAAGGCAAGAGTAACAAACCTTGTTCAACAATCTTAGCCTTCCAAGTCGAGGGCCATCCCTGATCCCATGAATGTCGACACTAATTTCATAAGGCTCCTCATCAACTAGTTGCATGGCCTTCATACAGGCCCTGATCCCTGAACATACACACAAGGAAAGATATGCATGTATGTATAGATAAGATGTCTTTGGTAGATTTCTCTAAAACGTATTATCTCTGAAAAAATTAAACAAGCTAAATTCTGAGTAAATGCATTCTGAATGAAAGTTACAGTAATTAACTAAAAGATGCTTACACTCAATGCTAAGTATCCACTTTCCCTCCAAGATACCCATCAATATTTTGAGGGTTCTCCTGCATGCCCCATTTTCATCTCTAGATCCAATAACATGGGTGACACTTGAATCCCACTTTTTCAAAACTGTAACTCCAGATAATCTCTCAAAATCAGAAACAATCTCCTGTAGTATCAGCAGAATAATGAAAATCAGATTTCTTTCAAGAAAAGAACAAATTGAGGTCTGTCAGTAGATTATTTTACCCAGTCAGGAGTTGTGAGAGCTGAACAGCATAGAACCAATTTCTTTGAAGAGACACAAAAATTGCAATTCCTACTGGTACTGATTTCATGTTTACTAGCAACACAATCACGTTGAGATAATTTCCTGAAAAGAAAGGTGAGACAGAACGGGCAAAAAAGAAGTTTGTGTTGGAGAAACGCTCGTGTTAAAAACCTTAGAACTTGTAGGGAAAAGGTCAACATACTGTTTAGGAGTACATTTCTTCCTCCTTTCTTGAGATCCAGGGCTTTCACAGGGCAACTTTGAGGAGAGATGAAGAGGACATAACATGACAAAGTTATCCTGATTCAAGAGATAAAGAGAATAAAAATTTTTGAATTGAAGACATGTAGTATGAAGTTTGAGATATCTCAAGGCTCTCTCTATCACTTACAGTATCCCATCGACATTGAGGGATAAACCTTGCACAGGGCACATGAAAACTTTTGCGACAACTCTTCTCATAGCACCCAAGTGCTGCGCCCTTATTTCCACAGCAACAACATTTGATTCTCCGACTTCTAGTTAACTCAGCTTCAAGATTAATTGCAATATCATCTTCGAAATAGACATTAGGGGCCCTGCACGTATAGTTTTGAATACCTTGAATGGGAACGCCATATTAAATTCACAAATATTTGAAATTAAACTTGATAACCAAGTTTTCCAAAGTTGATCCAACCCTAATGCTTCCCATCATTGTAAAAACTCAATAGTCATTGATTACACGATCCTTTTTCTTCAAATAAATCACTTTACTTTTTTGAATTACATATTGCTAGAATCAAGTAAAATGTAAACACTTGAAATAGCTTATCCGGTCCGAAAACAACCAAAGTTTTTAACGAACATCTTGTTTGGATTAGACAGCAGAAAATTAATCTATTAAACAAGAAGTTTCAAGAGCTCTTTTGGACTTTTTAATAATATCAAAGCACGAAAAGTTAAACAATTTTTCCAAAAAAATAACAAAAAATATAGCAGTATGAAAACAGGGAAATATAGCAATTTGAAATCAATTATTTTTCCTGATGAGAAGGTTTTTTACCATTCAGTGCAATTCCTGTGCACATGTATGACCTTGAATCCTCCATTGTGATCTGCGGCGGCGGGCCTACTATTATAGTAGTGAACCATTTCTCCTGATGCCTGCATTTGGTGTTGGAAATAAAAGTGCTGGTTTGTTAATCCAAACATATTAAAGTTTGAGGAAAAGAGAATCATGTGAACCGGAAAAAAAAATGTCAAAGGTACTTAGAAATACCTCTGATTCTTCTGAAGAAAGACAGAAAGCACATTGAAACTTATTACTAATGGTCTCACATTTCTGTAAGACAACTTCATTTATTGGAGAAGGATGCTTCGGCATGACAGATGTATCATCCTGAACTTTGAAATCAGATTTGCCCTGAATCTTTTCATTGAGTTGGGTCTCGCATGCAGGAACACAAGTAGGACTCTCTCGGATGTCATTTACCAAGTCATCCTTCCAGATACTATTAGAAACTTTCAACTTATTCTTGCTTCTGAGTTCTCGATCAGATGACTTAGTTTCTTTTGCATGTTTGCTCAGTTTGTGGGTGTAATCAGAGGCTTCCTTATTTTCAGCCCTAGGTATAGATAACGGAGCTAACGTGGGGATAACATCCTCAGTTTTTCGTTTTTGTATACTAGGTACTTCTTCAAGCATGGTGTCCTTCACAGAATCCAGCTTTCGTTTTCCTGATCTTACAGAGCAATTGATCTTCTTTGGCCTTTTTCCAGCCTTCTTCAAGGTATAGGCTTCATCTTTGCCATCTTTTTTACCAAATGAGGGAGATGTCTCAGTTACCACATTTTCATGATTCACAGTTTCTGTTTCCAAAGAGACAGCATGAGCATTTTCAGGTGTTGGTTTAGTTGCACTGGTGCCATAACCAATCTTCTTTCCCCGTATGCTAGTCTTACCCACACTTTCATTATTGTAAGAAACTTGTTCTGGCATGAAATTTTCTGATGCTTCATTTAAATCAACATAAATTCCAAAATCTGAATCTGTATGTCTCTTAGCACACTTTTGAGCTCTTTCACTTGCCTTCCTAATTCTACCACTCTTATTAGATTTATTACCCCCAATTAGATTATTACGACCTTCAGTTCTGTAAGTGGCCCCATTGGGCAGGACCATATCTTCAGTACCACTTCCTTGTTTAGAATTTCGGCATTTTGAATTTTCAGATCTTAGGTCATCATTTCTTGTTACACCCTGTAAACCGGCTTCTAATTCTTTCTCTTGAATCCTGTTGATCTCTTCCACATTTGCAACCTAGATTTCATTTACATTCTAGTAAAATAAACCCAAATCACTCAAGCAAGATAACTCATGAAAGAAAGCAAATGTAGGTGAAATGCAGTTCTCCAATTGATGACATCAGTACCTGTCTCTTAAAGGGACTTGAACAAAGTTCAGGAGAGCAAGGTCTTTGTGTCCATTCAAACATCTCACTATCAAAATCTGCAACATGGGAGTACTTACCATGCAATCCCCCCTAATGATTTTTGCAAAACATCAGAAAACAAAAAAATGGCATCAAACAATCAAACCAAAGACAATACATGGAAGTAACCTTTATAAACAACAAATAAATTGATCAAGTCAACCAGTTTTAGTTTAGAGCTAGCACAATCTGTGACAGGGATGGCAAAACTCCAATAGTTTCATAGAAATTGGAGGAAGGTCAACCAGGCTAAATGCAACGGGAGAAACTTTTCGCTTAGTTTAGTACTAAATGCAGTCAACCTACCTGAACGAGTTTTATACAAATTTAGAACCAGTCAATTGAGATTTTATTAGACACATTACAAGCACCAATAATAAAATACCTAGTCAGTTAAAATATATCTGATGATTTCACACTATCTCCCAAGCTTGAAATAAACTAACTATGCACTCACAGTTGGGGTCAAATTAGGAGGGTATTCATCATCTGAGTCCTTGATATCACTGAAGGCAGGAACATTTACAGGTGGCATATCTAAGAGCTGATCCTCATCAGTTTGCTGACTTGACTTTTCTACATCTTCCTCCTCCCTCAACCAAAAGAAAGGTGAAAGCATCGGTTCTCCCTTTTCACCCAGAGCAGGCTTCTTTAAAATGGTTGAACTACCTCTAGGTTCTTCCTTGGCAATTTCACACAATTTACCTTCAAACTGTGCAAGCCTTGTTGGGGTTTCTGAAAGAGGGCGTTTTGGCACCTGAACCCTCTTCTTGGCTGGAAATGAAGGTTTTGCAGTATTTTTTGTGTTGGACTTAAATGCTTTTCCTTTCAAGTTATTTTGTTTCTTTGTTCTGTCCTGAAAATTTCCACCTGTATCATATTCACCCTGGTTATCATCACCAGCAGCTTGCTTCTCTCCATCTGGAGCACAAGGCAATGATATAAAAAATTCACAAGCACGTTAATTGAATTGAATATAAAAACCTACGAAAGTAAAACAGCTACACCACTTGAAAATGGATAAATTAGTTATAACTATCAATATTGAAGTCAATATTTATAGGAGACAAAAAAATGTGGGTGATGGACAAAAAGATGAGGACATCTGAATTGTATGGTAAAAGACAGTAAACAAATGTTGGGACTAGTATATAAATCTCAGCTTCTTCCTTTTGTGAAAAGCTTCTATTATATTAATACCTTTCAATTTCCTATGCTCTTTTATATATAAATAAAACTCTTACACCCCTATGTAATCGAATAAAAAACCTGCCCCTCTCCCATTTATTTATGAGCGGAGATGAAATGGTGTGGCAGAGAACCATAACAGTCTCATAGCTGACAATAATGACAAAACAAGTAGGATTAATCCAACAACTTGTTATGTTATGAGAGAAAGACTCTGACTAAGAAAAATATTTCTGAAAGGTAGATAGGCGAGTGTTATTTATGGTGATTGATAGCCCACATGCATGAAAAATTTAATGCATAGTGCATAAGCATCTAGATGAGTGAATGCTTTTCAAGTCCTCTAACTAATTAATAAGCTGGGTGATTCCTACATATAGTTTGCACTGCTCACCTGACAATTTAGTCGACAATGTATTCTGAGTGACAAAAATATTGATTCCAGAAGCAACTTCCATGCTTTTGTAAACGCTCACCAGGTTATCCATGTGAGGAGCAGGCCGAACCTCTACAGTAATAATCAATCAGTAAGCATTAAACATAAATACAAAATGAATTCAGTGATGCTGATGCTATTGAAAATGTTAAGATATAAAATAAATAATAAAATTTATCTATTCTCATCAACTTAAACTTTTGGAACAAGTGGTGATTTTACATGATATCAGAGCAAAGGTCCTAAATTTGAACCCTTAGTCTACACTCTACCACATTTAATTAAAGATTCCACTTATTGGGCTATCCATTGAGAGGAAGTCAAACCCATACGTGAGATAAGTGTTAAAATATAAAATAAATAATAAAATCTATATTTTCTAATCAGCTTAAACTTTTGGGACAATTGATGATTTCACATAAAAGGCCATTCATCTTTTAAGAAGTAGATATATCAATTTGTTTTTACTGTGATATCAAACTTCTTCAGAATAGCTGAAACACCTTTTGTCATTTACTTTTCTCAAGTGGGAAAATATTAATGGACCCATTTGAAAACAATTAGATGAGGAAAACTTTTCAAAGGTGACACACCTCTACGCCGATACGGCACTTTACAAACTGGACAAGCACAGCCCGATTTCATTGATTTCACAATACATGAGCTGGAAAAAAGCAGAAAAATATTAGTTCCAGTTTTTCCAAATTCTGATTACCAAGAAATGACACAAATAACAAAGGCTAGATATGAGAAAAAAGAGCTTACTTGCAGAATACATGATTGCACGTAAGAGAAACCGCAGAACACAGAAGACTCAAGCTACAAAATAAACAGAAGATAATTTAGCCCATTGACATCCATAATGACATTTCCGTCAACCCTAGTATTATATTTTTTGCTAAAAACCCAGAGTAATTCATATCAAGCACACTACACTAATGTATCGCACAAAAACTTAGCGATGCGGCGTTTGAGATCAGCTCGGGTTTTGAACATTCAAAAATCAGAATTTGGAATCAAACCAGTTGTTAAGACAACGAATAACAACTAAGGTCTGTTTGGCTGCTGAGAGTATGTTTAACCTTTCGTTTCCATAAATAAAAGAGAACAAAGAATTCAATAAGAATGTGAATCTCGTTGATCCAAAAGCAACAATTTAAGCATCACAGAAAGCAACTTTTAAATTTTCAGTAGAAGGAAAACAGAGCATGTACCAAATGGGGCACTTGAGTTCTCTGCCCATCCTCTCCAGGTCGTTCGCATGACCCATTTTCGCTCCTCTGAGTCCGATTAGAGAGAGAGAGAAGAGGCACAGCGTTAGAATGGGAAATAGAGAAATATTAGACGGGAGTGGGGCAGATTTTTCTATTTTCAAAATCTCGCAATTTCTTTTGAATTTTTTCTGACCCGCCAAGCTCAATTGTCGTTGGCGCCGCCGGTGGGAAAAAATAGAGATAGAATTACGGGATTACCCTTTAATTATGATTGCAAGCAGAAACTCTTTGGGCAGATATATCCTATAGAAGGTGTTTAACAGAAATCAATAGTGAAATGACACCTCAACTCTTTTTTTTTTTTTAAACAGACATACGATCATTCATATCAAAAAGAGTCCTTACAAATAGAAGTTTTATCAAGCCAAATATCTTGGCTTACAAAAGAAGGACATGAATCCCACCATATCACAATATCATCAACCTCTCTAACATATTTGGCCAAACAATGGGCAGCACCATTACCCAAACGATTAATATGCTCAATTCTGGCTTTCTCAAATCCATGCATAAGCCTGCGAATATCTTGTAGGATAAAATCAAATTCTGTTAGAACCTCAAAATTTTCATTCAAAGTGTTGACAAGTATTAAACAATCAAATTCTAACAAGATTTTTGGAACACCCCACTGAATACACAGCTGCAAACCTCTCAACAAAGCAATAGCCTCAATAAATTCTGCAGATGACACCTCCCTTTCCACTTTACTAATAGCTACTACAACGTCTCCATTATGATCTCTCAATATTACCCCAACCCTTGCAGAAGAATTATCATATAAAGTAGCACCATCAACATTTAGTTTAAAAAAACCTGGTGGAGGGGGATTCCAACACACAACTCTATTGATCTTCTTATCAAACACATTAAAAACCTTCACCTTGTTATACTCTTGCTGTAAGGAAAGAGCATTATTAACAGCAGTATTAATATTCGGTGAAATATTCTCATAAATAAATTTGTTCCTTCTATACCATATCCCCCAAGCAACTGCTATGAATCTGGCTAACAAATCATGTGAACCTCTATCTCGAGCCAAGTTTGCCAATTCCCAAAAAGAGAGATCTGAATTAACCTCACCCAAGTTAGAGCAAAAGTCCACCCATACATACCTCACATCAGAACAATAAAATAAAGCATGAGCAACATCCTCACTACAATTATCACAAAAGATGCAAATATCATCCTCCAGCACATGTTTTATCTTTAAATTCATGAAAATTGGTA
The DNA here is from genome assembly GCA_011037825.1 of Carya cathayensis. Lineage (NCBI taxonomy): Eukaryota > Viridiplantae > Streptophyta > Magnoliopsida > Fagales > Juglandaceae > Carya > Carya cathayensis. The sequence goes on from QGSO01000851.1 coordinate 307,291, forward strand.
GTTTTTCATGACATGTTCGCCATGCAAAAATCTTCATTTTTTTCGGAATTTTCAGATGCCACAAACATTTCCAAAAGGCTTAATCTGTTCTTTCCCTTGAATTTTGCCTAGTACCTTGAGATAGACTCTACTGTAGCACTCTATAGGCACTTTTTACTGAGTATATTCCATTTCTCTCATGAGCCCAAAACAAAGAATCTTCTGAAGTGATAGAAACATTAAGTTGCAGAATTTTTTGAACCACATTTGGATTTAATAGAGCTCTTAAAATTTGAACATTCCACCAACCCGTATGCTCATCTATCAAAGAATTGACTTTTAAATCTTCCTCAAACTCTGTATGATTGTAAGGCAAAGAAAAATTTGGAATCCAAGGATCTTTGAAAACCTGAACAGATTTGTCATTCCCTATTCTCCACCTACAACCTTTTTTCAAACCTTTGAGAGCTGCCCAAATTCCTTTCCACACATAAGATGAATTAAACCGTGATTTGGCTTTAAATAAACTTGTATTAGGGAAATATTTGGCTTAAAACATACGATGCACTAAAGAACCTTCATTTCTTAGGAGCCTCCAACCTTGTTTAGCTAAAAGAACTAAGTTAAATATATGTAAATCTTTAAAACCCATCCCTCCTCTAAATTTTGAATTACTAAGCTTCTCCCAACTCATCCAATGAATTTTATTCCCCTGCACCTAATTTCCCCACCAAAACTTAGCCATCTTCATCTCTAGCTCCTTACATAAAGACTTTGGGAACAAAAAACAGCTCATAGCATACGTAGGAATAGACATTCCTATTGCCTTAATGAGGACCTCTCTACCCCCTTGTGATAATAAGTTACCTTTCCATAACTGTAGTTTCTGCCAAACTCTGTTTTTAATACCAGAAAAAGCTTGTTTCTTTGACCTCCTAACCATAGGTGGTAGTCCCAAATACTTTTCATATTGCTGCGTATGACTACCTCCCTATAGTTGCATAATATCAGCCTTCAACACATCACTCACATTCCTACTAAAAACCATGGAAGTCTTTTCTTTATTAATACATTGCCCCGAAGCTCTTTCATATTTATTCAGTAAAGTCTGGATCTTTACATTGGTGACTACATCAGCTTGACAAAAAATAAGACTATCATCCGCAAACAACAAGTGATTCACTCTAGGGGCTCCTCTACAAATCTATACACCTTTAACACCTTTCCTACCCGCATAATTTTTCAACAAAAAGATGAGGCCTTCAGTACATAGAAGGAACAGATAAGGAGATAAAGGATCTCCTTGTCTGATTCCCCTACTAGGAATTATAGGGCCTTTTGGACTGCCATTAACCAATACTGAAAAGGAAACAGTTCTAACACACTGCATTACCAAATAAATAAAGTTGCTATCAAAACCAAGAGACTCCATAGTTTTTTCCAAAAACACCCATTTCACCCTATCGTATGCTTTACTCATGTCTAGTTTAAGAGACATAAACCCTTTATTCCCTTGTCTTTTTATTCTCAAAAAATGTAAAACCTCATAAGCAACAAGCACATTATCAGTAATCTGTCTACCCGGAACAAAAGCACATTAAGTATCCGAGATTACATCTGGCAAAACTTTCTTAAGCCTATTTGCAATGACTTTTGATAAAATCTTATAAAGCACATTACAAAGGCTAATAGGTCTAAAGTCTGCCACTTTTGAGGGAGATGCTTTCTTTGGAATAAGGGTAATAAAAGTATGATTCAGATCACTAGGAAATTCTCCAGAATTCAAAGCTAACAGTAAAGCATCAGTAACAGATTTACCAATCACATGCCAGTATTTATGAAAGAAAATAGGAGACATACCATCAGGTCTGGGAGCTTTTGAAGGGTGCATTTGTTTAAGGGCGTCCTCCACTTCCTTGGCCACATAAGGTTTTAAAAGCTCCACATTCATCTCAGTAGTTACTTTTATGTCAATACCCGTTAAAACCTCCTCCATCTCCACTCAGTCAGCAGCTGAAAACAGTTTCTGGAAATAAGCAGTGATTAACTCATCCATATGATCTCCATTTTTCCAACATCCATAGTTATCTTGCAACTGAACAATAGTATTTTTCCTTCTTAGAGAAAAAGCCTTTGAATGGAAATACTTAGAATTACAATCCCCTTCCCGAAGCCACATTACTCAAGACTGCTGTTTCCACATTAATTCATCCCTTTCAAGCCATTTCTGAACATTTTCCCGAGCTTGGTTAAACTCATTCAGACAAAAACCTGCATCTCTTTCTTGTAAACTGTTGAGCTTCAACTTAACAGTTTTTAATTCATGTTGAACATGACCAAAAGACATCTTATTCCACTGTCCCAATTCCTTAGCACAAGCAGAAATACATCCCATAATACTTCTTAAAGGAGATGAAGCCTCTACTCTCCTCCAAACATTCTCAATTATAGAAGAACATTTTTTCTCCCCACCCACATAGCTTCAAACATGAACAACTTTTTACCCTTTCTCCTAATTAAAGTCCCATCAGTATCTAACCACAAAGGAATATGGTTAGAATAAGCCGCCACACCATGTTGAACTCTAAGATTTGGATAAATATCACACCATAAAGAATTAGCAAGAAACCTATCCAACCTCTCCCTTATCAGACCAGCCCCTTCCCTTCGATTACTCCAAGTAAAACGAGTCCCAACAAATCCCAAATCTCTAAGTTCACATTCTTCCATAACCTCCCTAAACTCCCATATTTGGTTATTGCTTCGGAAACTCCCTCCACATTTCTCAGAGTGATCCATGATTTCATTAAAATCCCTAAACACTAGCCAAGGTAGAGTGACCCCACGACCCAGAGCTTTTAACACCCTCCAAACTTCCACTCTGAAATTTCTATCAGGATGACCATATACCCCAGTTAACAAGCACTTTCCCCAATTACAATCGGTAACCACTGCATGAATATGGTTTTTAGTGTAATTAACAATAGATAAATTCAAATCATCCTTCCATAACAGAAACAGACCACCACTCCCACCCACACAATCAACTCCAAAACAATTTCGGAATCCCAATTTAAATTTACACATCTCCATCTGTCTAGACTTCATTTTTGTTTCTTGCAAAAAAACAATATCGGGAGCTTCTTTCATGATTAAATCACGAAGTGTACGAATACTCCGTGGGTTCCCAAGCCCACGGAGATTCCAACTTAACAGCTTCATTGTGACTGGCGGGGCTGTTCAATAGCCACCGCCGATAACTCTAAGATTGACTCCGTAAAGTCAAATTCACACATAGACTTACCTCGTTTTGCAACATCGTCCAACATCAAGCTTCCTTTCCGCTTCTTTCCAAGACACTCGATATTTGCCTCCTTCTGCACTCGGACATAGCTTCCTTCCGCTTCTTTCTTCTCCTTCTCAAGATTTGATTTCGTAACCCTCCTCCCCAGATAACTCTTTCGGGTATGCCGATTATGTTGAAACAATACTGGGTCGTGACTTGGCTGAGATTTCACTAAACAAGGCTTGCAACCGTTTGGGCCAAAACCCAATTCAGAGCCCAAAATTGAGGCCTCTAGAACGGGAACGTTAGTAAGCCCATCTTCCCCATTACATTCTTTCATGGCTTCCGTTACAACTGCTTCCACTATCTTTTGAGATTTGACCATTGACCTTAATGGCATAACGGTTGAAAGATCAACTTGAATCAAAGGAATCACTTCCGTATTTATCTCTTCCACAATAGTTTCCTGATTTGGTGTAACCGACACCTCCACATTTTCACTAATGTTTTGCATAACTGGCGCCGTAACATGCGGAACAGTATAATGATCAGCTTTATTACTCGTCGATTCAGTCTCCGTCGCTCCATCCATCGTCAACGGTGCTATAGATTTTTGCAAGCTTGAGAAAGGGACCTCTCTCCGCCCTCCCCTTCAATTGCTCATAGACCCCGCTTTCAACCATGGACCGTAAGGAAGTTTTATCTGATCAACTAAACACATTATCTAAATCTAAATCTGGCCGCACCATAACAAGAGCAAAATAGCAAATTATATAAGAGCCCTTGATTCTCTTTCTTCTACCCTCAACCTCTACGCCTCTCTCTCTCTTTTAAACATTTATTCTTAGAAATGAACTGCCCATGCATAGGTTTCCCCATGTTTGTTTCCTCTTTTTTTGTTTCTTTTATATATATATATATCAGCAAAAACCCAGAAATATATATATATTTTTTTTGCAAGCTACACAATTTGCAAAACCCAGAAATATTACATTGATCAATAAAACATCTCAAAATCTAGATCGTTGAAAGACCTAAATATCCAGATCCAACCCAACTTAACTAAAATGATATTAATAAAAATAGAAGAAAAACATAAATTTGTAGCCAAGAAAACGGTAGGAGAAAATGGTAGAGTCATATGTTTGTTTCCTCCTATTCTACAAGAATGAACAATTCTGTAATTCCAATGAGACTATCAATACTATCATTTTATTGAACTGATTATTTACCAAATAGTCACCATGATTTTTTGTGTTTCCCTGTGCTCACTGTCTACTCCATTTACAGATGGATGCATGGTCATGTCCACAAAAAATCCATAACAAATAACATAGTATTTAGGGCAGGTTTGGTAATCAAAATATCTCATCTCAAACTCAAAATTCTCATCTCATCATTACACCTTTCCCAAATCCCCATACAAAATATAATAAATAATTCAACTTTTTCAAATCCCAATACAACTTTTTTAAATCCCAATACAAAAATATTACTAAAACTAATATTTTAAACTCTAAACTCAAACTCAAAATTCTCATCTCAACATCTAAGCTTCCCCTTAATCTCAACTTAGAGGATTTACAAAATTGAAATGGGATATTTGAAAATATGTTTCGCAGAGAGGAAAGGGGGGCACAGAGAATGGGGGAAGAAGAAAGAGAATCAGGGGGTGGGGAAGAAGAAGAAAGAGAATCGGGGGATGGGGGAGAAGAATAAATGTTTCTTCAAACTGCATCAATACACAATAATTTAAGTGTGAGGTCTACGTGGTAGATTATAATTCGAATCTATTATTTGGAGAAAAATGGGCATACCTGTAGAAAGTTTTTCTCTTTTGCAATTCCTTTGTTGTTCAGCTCAAAAGAGTCAACCATTGTTCTGGTACCATTTTAGCCATATTTCTTTTTCTTTTTTGGTTGTTTCTCTCTATCATTGGTATGATGGCTTTAAGATTATGCTTGGATGTTGAAAAGATTTCAGATGATCTGTTAGGGCTAAAAATTGATACTATCAATGTGGTTTCGGTTTTAAACAGAAACTGTACCGATAGTTTTTTAAGAAGGTAGTGCCAACCAAAACCAGCTGGCAAGAATAGAGAGAACCGGTTGAAATCTTATAGTCAGTACTAATTGGTTTCACAGTCGGTCCGTCGATTGCTAAGCCATCTCCAAATTTACATCACAAATTCAAAACAAAATCAAATAAAAATTCACAACAAAATCACAAATTTATAACAAAACTTTAGGAGTAAAGGTGAATGGGAGAGATGAGAGGAGAAAGAGAAAGCTAGAGAGGTGAGGGACATTTCAAAGAGCTCAACGTGAAGTGTGAATGACAAAGAGCTCGACCTTGGAGATGTTTCAGAGAGGAGAGATTAGGGACATGCCGAGGATAAGAGATTTTAGAGAGATGAGAAATAGGTCGAGTGCCTAGCAGTGTGAAGGAGGGGGGGAGAGGGGATGGCAGGGTTGCGCTGTAGGGTGAGAGAGGAGTGAAAAGAAAGAAAAATGATCGTGACGAAGAAGGAGGAGTTGAGGGGAAGGGTTATTAAACCCTAGATCTAAACGATGTCGTTTGATGTATTAAACTAAACAACATCATTTCACTTATATATTTGTTTCTATACGTTTCCTCTAGAACGACGCCATTTAAATTACTTAAATGAAACGTTGTTTAACCTAAGATATATATAAAATATATATTATATTGGCCGATTCGGTGATCCGAACCTAGTTCAGATTGAGGCCGCACTAGATAATGTCGGTTTCTTGTAATTTATACCACTTGTCAATCGATTGCAATTAATTCTTAGCTCTTGCAGCTGATTCCTACCGCGATGGTCAATCCCGTCGATTCTTGTACACCCCTAAAATAATAGTAAAAAGATAATAAATAGTAGTGAGACTATTTCACTTGCCAAACACAATCCAACTATCATCCCTAATCGGAATAAATTCATGGGGTGGGTCACCATAGATTGCCATCCCACGATAATAAGCCGGGGAGTTTTGAAATTTTGCATTCATATGATCTGTTTTTCATATGAATTAATTGATATCTACCATCCCATCTCCATAAATTATAAGTAATTTTTATGACAAGAACAATAACCATTTCTGAAATAGAGAAACCCGACTGCAGTCAATCTTTAGCTTGAAAACCTTTGATGCCAGTATAATGGTTTTCAAAAGCAATTGCAATTTTCTCACTATAATAAGACACAAACCTTTGATGCGAGTAAATTGTGCATGCTCCTAACAAAGTCCTCTAAACAACAGCACTGGGCTACTAGGGACACGTGGCCATGCACAGATACTATGCATTAGCTAACCAATCAACGTGGCATGTCGATTTATTTGTGCTGACCAAGTGGCATGGAATACCACACAGCATCAGGCCATGCAAGAGCCAGCTCCTACTACGTATCCAACATTTTAAAGAGTAATGTTAAATATAAATTTTAAATATATAAATTTTTTGTAAAAATATGAATCTTATAAAAAATAAATAAATTTGTGTATATTTTTTCATAATGAAATCTACTTTTTTATAAAGAGTTCGCACGAAATTTATATATTTAGGACTTTATATATATCATTTATCTTTAATTTTTATATGTTTGTTTCACCTTTCCTGGCGTACCCAACAGATCAGCCATGGAGTCCTATTTTATTTTGAAAAAATATAATTGCAAGCACAATTGTGCATTAATCTGTGCATCAATATGATGTGATAGGTTAAAAAATAGATTTTATTGAAAATATTGTTAATTTAAATTTTAAGTATGAATAAATCAATATTGATACACAGATTAATGCGTAACTGTGCTTATATATAGCAAAACTCTTTTATTTTTAATTGGTACAATGCCATATTCCTCTTTCGTCCTCTAAAAACTAGTATTTCCGCAACGACTTCAAGCATAAAACACCCCAGCAAAACTTATCGTACTTCACAGACCAATCTCTTTTCAGTCTTTCCAAATCCTTGAAAGCTCAACTGCTGCTTTAGCAAACCCATCAAAAGCCAACCCAACTAATCAACTATCAAAGAAGCCCAAGAAAACACATTCCTTTTGTGCCTATGAAATGTTTGTAAATAAGATGAGATAAATTGAGATGAAAGTTAAAAATTAAATAAAATATTATTATAATATATATTTTTAATATTAATTTTCTTTTAAGATTTAAAAATATTGAATTGTTTATTTTATTTTGAATAAAAATTTAAAAAAATTACAATAATTATATGAGATGAGATAAATTTAGAATAATTGTGAAAACAAATGAAGCAAACTGATTTCAAATAGTAATACATTAAGAGTAATTGTACTGTGCTTCAGTATTCTGAATGCTTAATACAATCATAATTAAATAACTAAATGATACTAATCTGCTTAAGAAAATGATAATTTGTTCGATCCGTTTGTGCACAATTTTCCTGATACTTAAAAAAGAATGGGCTTGTTTGGAAAGTAATATAATATGAAAATTTTGTAAATAATAGTGAGATAGTTTGGTTGAGTCTGTTTTGACTTTTGGGAAATGAGATAAAAAAAATAAAAAATATTATAAAGTTAAAATATTATTAAAATATAATTTTATAATATTATTTTTATTTGGAGATTTGAAAATATTGAATTATTTTATTATTTTTTATTTGAAAGTTTGAAAAAATTATAATGATTAGTTTGAAAATTTTATATTTAAATTATGTTTGGGAATGAGTTGGGATGAAACGAGAATATAATTTTAGGATGAAATGTATTTCTAAATGAGTAATGTTACGTACAGTCACTTTTGCATATTCTCTGCACAGTCCACTGATATGATTGGTTTGATTAATTTTTTTTTAATACACAACCAATTATATCACTGGAGTACACAAAAAAATATGTAAAAGTGACTGCACATATAATTTTTGTTTCCAAATAAGCCAGTATTTGAACAAAATCTCAACTATTTATTTTGGCAAATTATGGCAACCAATGCTTATTGGCAAAGTTCATGCGGGGAGGGGAGGGGAGGGGCTATAAGTACAAGTAGCGTAGCAATTACAGCTCGCTCGTATTCCTCTCGAGGTAACTACATTTTCCAATGAAATCACAAAGACACTGAAAATTAAAAAAAAAAAAGAAGAGAGGGTGGGGGGATGAGAGATCAATCAAAAAATTCCCATTGAGGTGTGGTGGGAGGAGGATCAAAGGTCTCCCACTTTGTTGTGACAATTACAGGCTTTATTCTCGCATTTGATATCTTCAGCGCATCAAGACTTTCAACACACTTCTGCACCCTCTTCCCCTGCAAATTGATTATCATATGAATCACATCGATTAAAACAGTGCACTTTTGGCAACACTGAAAAGATCACACCACCATCATATCAATATAGCATGAAGCAAGCAAGTCTGTGGGTGAGCTACAAGACTGGATAAAAACCGAGACTTTGTACTCACAAGCAGGTATGAAAGATGTACCATCCATATTACTGAAATGGCAAAAGTTGGTTTGCAAAACAATTGAGAAGTTTATTTTTTTTCAATTTGACATATCAACAATGTGGTGGAAACGTTCTCCACACGGATTTGCAATTATAATTTGTTGGCAAAAACACTTCCGGCCTTCTAGTAGTGCACTCTATTTGTTTGCTAAATTGCTAGGCTTGGATTAAATGTAGTGTTTGTGAGTTTGTTGGATCTTATGCTAAATAAAGTGAATCAATGCAAGAAGATTGAAAGAAGAATTGACACGAACTATTACCATGTATATATATGTCTGAGCAAGAAATATTTTTGTGTGTCGAGAATATAAGAACAATACACGTCTTTAACCATATATATAACCTTAAAGGCTTAACCTGATTGGGGATTTTTTCAGACTTGAAAAGGTAGAGGGACAGAGAATACGACTGTGATTAATGTGAACGTGGCTTTAAACAGGACAAAGGAAGTAAAAGAAACAAGAGTAGATGGCAAATATATACCTGCAAATTCTTCTGAACAGAAGCATCTCCTTCTGCAGAAATCGTATCTAGTTTGATTGCTTGTCTCATGAGCATCTCAGTTAATGTCGTGATTTGAACTTCCGCCACCTTAACCCCATTTGAAATAGATTTTTCAATGGCAGAGACCTATTGAAGAGGGAAAATAGTTGAATGGTTAATTACCAAATTATTTTCTTCATACTATTGGAAGGAAAACAGTCAGTCTCAATGTGACATATTTCATGCAATTATGAAATTGTGATCTTTGGAAATATATATATATATATATATTTAACCGAGGGAAAAGAAAAATCTATACACGAAACACCATATTCTGATCATTAATAAAGACTCAGATTAGGAGTTAAACAAATTAGAGTCGAATCCGGTTAGCTGAGGATAATCCTATTTAAGCACACAAAACCAGCCCAAAAAGCAAGTCTAGAGCGTGTAAACTCAATGCAGGTTTTTTGAAATAAAATGAACTTCACCATAAAAAAAAAATGATTATACAGAAATTGTACGCACTAAATTTGTATATAACATTATTCTAATTACACTTACATTGCTGTATAATAAGATGTTAAATTTTCAACTATCACAAAACTTGAAATGTGACAATAAATTAATTAATATGATTTTTTTAATTGTTCGAACACCACATCAAATCATCACTTTAAATAAAAAAAAAACTAATGTTATAAGCAACATTTCATTGATCAATGATATTTTTTTAAAAAAATGAGGCCGGAATCCATCTAGAATATTGCCATTCTTCAAAATTCATGCAACCAACTCATCATGGACGGCTAACCCATTGAAAAACATTACAATACTCACTAACTAGAAATTGATTATATGGCCCCTTATAAAATAATAAGAGGTCATGAGAAGTGGGAACATTTAGGTGTAGTTTACATAAGAAGATGAGATAAGATGATTTTAGATGAAAGTTGAATATAATATTATTAAAATATTATTATTTTAAAATTTTAAAAAATAAATTATTTATTATATTTTATATAAAAAATTTAAAAAAATTATAAGAATTAAATAAAATAATACGAGACGAAATACTTTTTTATTATCCAATTGGGCCAATTCCAAAAACTCTTGAACAATTTTTATTACTCAGACACAGTCCAGCCAAGATAGTCAGTTAGGTGCATTAATAATCACACAAATTAAAGAATAGAAAAACCAGACACCGACAAACAAAAAAGACAACATCAAAATAATACCAAACAGTTAAAATGGTGGTCCAGACTTCCAGTACCATCTGAACTTTACAAAAAGAGCGATGCAGAACCAGAGGGGGGCCCACCTGATTGATGTTTCACTCTTTTTATTATAATTATAATTAGAATCCAACGAGGCAACTCCCCTACACTGGCCGTGGAACCTCCTCCGCTGCCTGATTGTTCCCTACCCCTACCCCAAACTGGGCCCCTCCTCTCATATGCAAGTTGTTAGTCAAGATTCTACCCCCTCATTATTATGTCAGACCCACAAGATCACCCTCCAGCTGTCCGATCTTGACACAGTCACTATCCAAACCATCCGACGGCTGGGTATTTTTTAAAAATTTTAAATTAAGTTTTTGCCAATGCATGTAGTTCTCAAATATGATTTCAATGGTTTAATTCGTAGCTGTTGATATTCTGCTAAAAACACCCCCAAAAAAAAAAAAAGTGTGAGAATTGAGAAATATGATCACCTGCTCAGCAAGCTTATCGACCTCCAAGGAAACGTCGGAGATGGCGCGGTGGGCGCTCTGGATCTTGGCATTCCTGCGCGTCTCGATGAATCTGCGCTCGATGCTCGACGGGTCCTCCATCAGTATCAGCTTGGACCGGTCTTTCACACCGCACATGTCCAAGTACTCCCCGTTCTCTCGCTCTTTTCCTCTGAATATCACCCGCTGTTCTCCCAGCTGTAAACCCGTCTCTCCCGTCAGTACCTTCTTCACCTCCCCTGCCATTCAACCAACCCCCGGCCCCAACCACCAGCACAAAAAACAAAGGAACATATAATGTCTGATCGAATTTACCCTTTTTCGCCTTCCAATTAAAAATATCGTAAATTGACATCCTTAGTTATAGTCTAACGAGTGTACGTATGTAGTGGGGTCATTTCAACATGAATTTTCCTCCAGAACAGTGAATTAATAATTAAGCATCATTGAAATTAAGGTGGGAGGTTGTTCGAAATTAATTTACGTTATTTTGGTAATCATCATTGTCTATAGGTTAAGAATGGTGGTTGTACTTGTACCTAGCTGGTTGTTTGTCTTGCCAATAACACAAAAGAGAAATATGAGTAGATCTTAGAAGAAGCGTGCAACCACCAACGTTGTAGTAATTAATCGTAAAAATTTCATACCTAACCTACTTTTCTTGCTTGCCACCATTAACTGAACTAGTAAAGTCGAACATTAGCATTTTTTTTCTTCTATTTTCTCAGCAGCCAAACAGAATATAACGATTATTTGAGATTAGACAGAATTTATAGTAAAGATAGATCTAGCTCATCTTACCAAACGTGGCCTGAGAATTGACCGAGATCTCATGCCTAAGTGCACCGTAAACCACTCGAAGCCGTATATTTGGAGCGGAAACATCCTTAATATCGCTTCTTTTCTGGACCAACATTCCTCCGGGTCTCATCTCCCACTCGACTGCTTCTTCTCTGGATGTAGACGACGCCGTCACGGTTGAGCTCTCACTCATTTTACCATACCCATTTGACCTTTTCTTCATCATGATCACGTGCGTACGTCTAAGCAACCAAAGATGTCCGGCCGGGAACTAAATGCGTGGAAGAGTAGGTGTTTTTGAGACTGTTATATTTGGGGAAATGAAGGAAAGTATCTCTAATCTGGCATCAATTGTTCGTGGAGGGAGGGGATGTTTTCTGCCGACACAAACACAATGTAACGTGAGTGTTGGGTTTTATACTGTAAAGAAATGAGCTGTTTCAAAGGGGGGAAGAAAATGCACTTTGATTGGAAACACCCGCGGAAAATGACTAGAAAATGTTTGGACAAATGGGATACTCGCCACGTGTGGTGTCTGTGAGATTGTTTGTGGTGACAGCTAAGAAGAGAGAAGTTGCCGACAGCCTAAGAAAGCATCCGAGAGAAGCGGAACCCAAGGTTTGCTTCCCGATTAGTGCTACTTGCACACGTGGAGGCTATAGATTGGGTGGTTACAGTATAGGTCATTGCAACGAGATGGGGATGGATGCTTCTGTTTGTAGAGCTCCATTAATTACTGGCAGATTAGTCTGGAAATGAACAAACAAGGTTTAGCAATGAAGTTAATTGTGGCCTACATCAACATGTTGATGTGATCAATTCATGAGATCGATGGAGAGTTTTGAGTCCCGATAGGATCACCATAACCATTAGATGGAATAGAAGAAGTCATCGGATCGGACGGAGGGACTTGGAAAGGTCCATGTCTTTATGATGATCGTGAGGGAAAGCATAATGTTGCTTAGAGTTATGATTTTGTGAGCTAAGAATAGATAATTAAGGTTTAACAACTTGCGGTTAGCATGGACAAATCACAAGCGATTGAGTAATCTTTGACCTGATCAATGGGTAAGTTTACTTTAACAATGTGGGTGTGTTTAGGGAGAGATAATTAAGGTTTTAATAGTCTAGTTAGCATGCATGGTTAAGTCCAAAACTAATTAACCTTTAGTACATGACTTCAAACATGGGGTGCTTGGTCAACTATATCTCTTCTCTCTCTCTCTCTCTAAATTACCATATTTTTAATAAATATTTGGCCATCTACCCATGAGTAGTTAATCTATGCAAAGTTTCTTTCATAATATAGTTATTATATTTTCAAATCGGTACTCTGCAGAATATAATATTCATATCACTTACATAGTAAAATTAAGTACTATAGATCAAATGCTTATTTACTAGGTTTGTTATGTAAATACTTATTACATATGTGTGTTATCTATACCGACTTATAAATATAATATTTCTTTATAATATAATAAATAATACAAACTTACACAATCAAATAAAGATCAAATATTGCTTGTTTATGGTTAACAAAACAAACTTTGTTTCCTTACCATAAGCGATAATTCACAAACCGGCATTAAAAATGGAAGATCGATCAAAATATACAAAAATTAAAATTGTTTTATATATAGATCATTCCTAGTGATTCATTCCCATATACATACATACATATATGTATGTATGTATCCACGTATGTACATAGCTATAGGTGTGGTGGGAGGTCAATTTTTAACAAACTCGCCCCTGTAAACCTATCTATTAGAAGTCGTCGTCGTCATCTGAAAGAAAATCCATGCAAAGCTTTCGGAAGTAAACAAAAGCTACCATGGATACATTGGAGGACTTAGAAGGAAAACATGAAAGCGAAGTGATCATACATTATACAGATCACGTAGAATCGTATATATATCTACTTATATATACGCACACGTAGTAGAATTGTATTTGAAAATTAAGATCGATGGGAAAGACCAGGCAGCTAGCTAGGATCATGCATGGAACAACTCCACCCAATCAATCATACATGTATATATATGTACGTGGCATGCATGTGGGTGTTTGAAATGATGATCTTGTGATTCCAAAATAGAAGCTGGAGTGAAATGGAATGAAGCCGGCCCACCCCAAGGGCAGAACTTGATGACTTTGTTGGGCTGGAAAGGGTACCATGCATACACCCAGTGAAATGCACATCAATATGTCAGTTGTGTCCCAAAAAATGGTCACAGATGGCTCATGACACGATGATCAACATTGTTATTCTTTTTCTTTTTGATGTTTTACGAGTACCACTGATGTCTACTCTTATAATTGGCTGTTTCAAGACCATGTGGCCAATGAGCTGGAGTGTTGATTGGACTTTGTTCTGAAAAATCACTGGTCATATGCCACGGGTGTATAAATTTTTTTATATATAATTTTAGCTAGTTTCTCAATTTTGTTTTGAATGTAGCATTTAAATATAACTATTAAGATTATGCCACATGATTATTCTTATATTAATATTTTAAAGTTTTTCTTTAATTGTAATTTTTAAATCTCTTATAAATAATAAATATTGATATGGTTGTGATATTATTATAAACATGTTTTTACTTTGTGTTGGGTTATATGACTATAGCGTAGATGTTGAAAAATATCTAATTGGAGAAAGTATGGTATGTATCATTACACATGCTAGTATTGTAATAGACATCTGTTTATTTTTTATTTTTTTGATATATTTGAGAGAGGGGGGCTTCGAACCCCAGGCCCCCATTTTGGAAGTTGGCGGTCATGTCAATCAGGCCAGATGCATTTAGCTAATAGACATTTTTTTTTTTAATATTAGAGTGAGTGATATAAAACTAGAACTATGTACCATCACAAGCAAGAATATATGAAATAAATTATGTACAGTTAAGTACTATTGATTACACAAAATCTATAGCTTGATTTGCTCCTGACGTGTTGCCTATATTAGTGGCAGAGTGAGGTTGAGATTGAGGGATATGATTGAGGTCATTGCATAGAACATTTGACTTTTTTTCATACTTTGAGCTGAAGCTTGGACCAAAGGAGAAGGAACCTAGCAAAGGTGAGCATTTTGGTAAAGATATCGGTAATTTGCTTAAGTAAGGAAATGTACTTAATGGTGACATCTTTGTGAGTGAATTTCTCCCAGATGAATTGATAATCCACATTTATGTGCTTGTTACAAGCATGGAACACTGGATTAAAGACTTAGGAAAGAGCATAGAGGTTGTAACACCATATAGTAGGACTTGTAGGAAGTGTGATTTGTAATTCTAAAAACAACATGCGAAGCTAAAACAAGTTAGCAATGACAAGAGCTAAGGCTCTGTATTCAGCCTTGTTGATGGACTTGGAGACAACTGACTATTTCTTTGCACTCTAGTTGATGGGGGAAGAGCCAAGGTAGACAACATACCAGTAGTAGAGTGATGATCATTTCGATTCCCCATCCAAATATAATCACTATAAGCATGTAGGTGAAGAGGACCTTTGCCAAAGAAAAGATTATGGTGGATGGAGCCTTTAAGATAGTGAAGCACTCGCTTGATAGCTGTCCAATGGATTGTATTTGGGTTGTGCATGAATTGGCACAGATATCGAGTTGAGTTAGAGTGCAATATTGAAGAGCTCCCACAAGATAGTGATACTTAGACGGATTGGGGAGTGACTCCCCACCATATTGAGATAATTTAGAGCCCATTGGGATATGTAGGAGTGTAACCGGTCAGGTCCGATCCGGTTAATTATAATTTATAATACTATAGTGATAATATATTGTAGTATATTATAATATATAATAGTGATATATTATAATATACTATAATATATAGTGATATAATATTAGTATAACTAATAAGACAATAAACAAAACGATATAAGATTTTAAAATTTAATATTATATTAATTAGTAATTTATCATATAATACAAAACTATTTTATATATAATTATATCTTATATATAAAAATTATATATAATAGAAAAAATTAGAATATATATATGAACCAGCCTGGTCCGGTTCAATTTTAGAAAAAGAAAAATAGGAACCAGACTGATTTTGACCAGTTTTAAGAAAAATAAAACTTGACCAATCCAATCCTACCGGTTTGGTCCGGTTTACCGGTTCACTGAATTTTTTTTTACACCCCTAGGGATAGGAGTTTTGGCATGTTTAGCCCCTAACATTTTGGTGCTATCCAACATTTCATATATTTATTTGGACAGATAGATAAAGACTGTACTTTTTATGGTAGCATTGATACCCAGGAAGAAATTGAAGAACCCAAGATCTTTGAGTGAAAAGTGTTGTTATAAGCAATTGATAAGAGCTGTAATAGCAGACATCTGATTTCTTGTAACTAAAATTTCATCAACATAGATTAGGAGGAAGAGTTTAATCCCTGACTTATTGAATATAAATAGAGAATTATCTACTTGGGATTCAACCGAAGATCAAGCAGGATGCTAGTAAGCTAGTTGAACCAAGCTCTTGGGGCTTATTTAAGCTCATAGATAGCTTTTTTGTGTTCACAAACATAATCTAGGAATTGTTGGTCAAGGAAACCAGTAGATTGATCCATGTAAACTTCTTCTTCAAGGTGGTCATGAAGAAGGGCATTGGAGACATACAATTGCCTTACGGGCCGGCCAAATTGGACAACAATTGCAAGAATTGTGTGAATGGTAGAGAATTTGACTACAAGGTTGAATGTATCCTTATAGTTGAGTCCTCCCTGTTGTTCAAAGTCTTTGGTAGGCATTACTTAAGAAAAACTTGGTGCTGTCAAGGTTATTTTTTATGCAAAGGATGAGGAAGAGGATTATACTCAATCATGAGCTGGAAATAATGTTTCATTAAAGATGACATGGCAACTAATGAGAATTTTACAAGTTTCTAGATCATAACATCGATAGCCTTTGTAGTTAGTGTAGTAGCCTAAGAAGACGCACTTTTTGGATTGATACATTAGTGTATAAGCGTTGTATGGTCGATGAAGGGGATAACAAGCACAACCGAAGACTTTAAATATAGAGTAATTTGGTAACATGTTTGGTAACTTTTCATAAGGTATGGTTGAAATTAGAGGTAGGCATCCTATCGAGAAGGTAAATTACTGTATTGAAAGCATCGACCCAATGTGTGAGGAAAATATGATTGAGCAAGCAAAGTTAGACCAGTTTCAATAACATGTTTGTATTTATGCTTGACTAACGCATTATGTTGAGCAGTGTATGGACATGAAATCCTATGGAAAATGCCATGAGTTTCAAGGAACCTTTTAAATTATAGGTGGTGAACTCACCACCTCTATCAAATTGAAAACATTTTATTTTGTTTGAAATGAAATTTTCAACTACACATTTAAATTTGACAAAGCATTCATATATTTAAGTTGAAAATATTTGACAAAGCATTAAAAAAATATTTTATATGGCCAATGATAATAAATTAGATGAAAATTACATCATTAACTTATATAATTAATATATAAAAATAATATATTAAATTATTAAAAATATTTTTAAAATATATAAGAGTTCGGTCCGATTCGGTTCAAAATATATAAGACCCCGGGACCAAACCGAATACCATTCGGTCTACACTTTTTAGGACTGAGATCGACTGGTCTAGAATTCGGTCCAATCGGTTTTCTCAGTATGGACCGACCGGCTTACACCCATAGAATTGGAATTTGAAAAACTTGAATTGTTTATTATATTTTGGTGTAAAATTTTGAAAAAGTTGTAATGATGTGATGAGATGCTTGCTGAATCCAAATGGGGCCTTAACTCACTATCTAAACCTAACATAACTCAAACTATCATACTATTATTCATAAACTATTTTACTAATATGCACAAAATTTTTGTTTCATCTCACTTCCCCAATTCTCATATCATCTCCCTCCCCAAATGCCATCAACAACTCATTTGAAGGCCCTAGCAAATCCATCACCACTATTCATCTTCCTCCTCTGCATCTCGTCCTCATGTCCTCAGTCTGAAAGATATTCCAAAAGCTCTAGCATCTCGTTCCCTAGCATCTCGATTTCTTTGAGATAGTCTTTGCTCTTCTGCTCTTCTCAACAACGACAAGAAAGGAGTTGACCTTCCTATCGAGATTTGCTATTTTCGACGGAGATGAGAAATGACATGTTCTTCCAACCGAGTTCTGTTCTTCCTCAAATTGTGGACTCCTCATTCTACTTTGTTGCTCTTCTAGATGGCAACGGGAAATGATCTGGCCTTCCAACCAACCTAGCCTTCATCAAAGCATGGTATATAATGTGCATTCTCAAATCTGCAGTTTTTTCAAAGTGACTGCGCATCCAAAATGGTATATAACCACGGTATCTCATGCATTTGGTAGATAATGTGCAATCAGTAGAAATTGCCCCTAGCAATTATTAATGTGCAATTGGTTAGAAATAATGTATGAGATGTTCAATTTTGTTGTATATTTCCATTCGTTAGCATTGCTTCTGGGTTACTAAGATTAAGATTTTGGAAAGGTGAAAGAGACTTGTTTTGGTGACATTGAAGAGCATTTATTCTGCTTGAGGAGTAGTAGAGCACCTAACGCTTGAGGAGAATTGGGTTTGAAACTTGAGGAACCGTCGAGAAGGCAAGAAACGTGTATTTGAGTTTTTGGTCTTTTTTGGGCATTTCCTCCCTTGCCAGCGTGGAGGTGTGGCCGGTGTGTTAAAAAAGAAGATTGAATAGAATTTTTCTGATAAAATATATATGAGGCGGCGTCAATGTGTCACAGGCCTTCTCCAAGAATGTCAAGAATGTACTTCAAGAAAAAAGAAAGAAAGGAAGAAATAAATAAAGAGAGAATCTAGAAAGAGAGAATTTTAGTTAATTGTAATTCTTCTGATGATTTATTCATTAGACTTGTGCTGTTTCTATACACTCATTGATATTCCTTTAATAATACTGATGGACCGTAACTACAGATGAAATCAACTCCCATACAAAACATCATTACAATTAGACCCACAATTCTTAGACTTAAGCCCAACCCTATTAAGCCAATTGAGCCCATTCTACCAATACACGTTGCCTTAACTCCCTCCAGATATCAATTCGATGGCAATACCTTTCCCCTTAAAACACCTTGTCTACAAGATGTGGAAAAGCCGCTGCCAACAACCCATACTCCTCCCATGTAGTATCGTCTACCGATTGTCTTTTCCAATGAACTAATAACTTCGTTAAGGCTCCCTTGTTTTGCTTCCTCCTTTGAAGTATCTTGAACATTTCTGGCAATCAACTGGAGGCAACTGTACCACAACGGAGGAACCCAACTTCAGCTTCAACTATGACACATGGAAGACAGGGTAGAGCTGAAAAGATGCTGGAAGTTGTAAACGATAAGCAACCTCTCCCACGCGCTACAGAATCTGGAAGGGCCCTAAGAACCTCAAAGCCAACTTGAGGGAACGGTGCTATGCTATAGAAGTTTGTCTATATGGTTGCAACCATAGGTAAACCCAATCGCCTTCAGAAAAACTCTTTTTTTCCTCTTTAGATCTGCAAATATTTTTATGCGATTATGTGCTTATTGAAGATTTTCCCTGAGTAGTCATAAGATCTGGTCTCTAGCTAAGAGTTGTTTCTCCACCTCAATCACCTAGGTCGTACCAGGCATGTAAGATAACAACCGTGGAGGATGAACTCCGTAGAGTGCTTGGAAATGTGTCATCTTAATAGATGTATGTATAGATGTATTTTTCCACCATTCTGCTACACACACCCACTTTGCCCAATCTCTAGGCCGATCACAACAAAACACCTTAGATAAGTTTCAAGGCTCTTATTAACAACCTCAGATTACCCATCGAGAGAGAAATCCCTAACTTTTGAAGAGCTCCACGACTTGCTCGTTGGACACGACAGCCATCTGCGTCGCATGGAGGCTGGCTGCTGGGGACCTCGGTCTAGTCTCCAAACATTAGGGGTTCACGGGTCTCGTGTCGCCTTATGATGACCGAATGTTTCTCGTCGTCTTGCTTGGACTCGGCTAGGATATGGCAATGAAGGGTTCCTAGGTTAATGAAGGTATGGCGTTTAGTGATGGATTCGATGATGATGATGAGTTTGGGTGATCTAAGTGGTGAGTTTGTGTGTTTGATGCAATGTGGAACGACTTGATGGTTGCCCTTGATGTTAGCGCCACTTGGATGGTGCTTGGGGTTGGTATGGTGAAGTGTAGCTAGGGTTTTGGGTGGTGGCTAAAGGGGATTATGAAATTGGGAAGTGGTGTATTAAGGTTAGAGTCTTGGATGGGTGGCTAGGGGTTGGAAGATGTTTGAAAGAGTCTAGGGTTGCTCCTTGACTTTAGGGATTGGCTAAGGTAAGATGAAGAAGGTATGATTTGAATATGGTAAGAGGATGAAGTTAGATGATGTTTGAATGAGTCTCGGGTTGTTCCTAGAGTGTAGGGATTTGGAGATGGAAGATACGGTTTGTATGATGGTTAAGGTGGCTAGGGTGTGATCCTAAATGATAAGATCGATGGGAGTTGTTTAGAACTTGAAGTTTGACTAAGGCAAATGATGTATTTCGAATTTGGATGGATTGGAAGATGGAAGATGAGTTCCTAAAAGGTAGGAAATGATTTAGGGATTAGGGTATTTTGGCTAAGGTAAGAGTGGAGTGAGGGATTTAAAGTTGAGTGAGTCTTGGGTAGTTCCTAGAATGAAGGGATTTGATATGTCAAGCGGATGAGTGTCTTCGGTAGGATTTGAAAAGATGGAGGTGATTGAGGAAGTTTAGGGATCGGATTTCCTAAAATGTTGGGATTGGAATTTAAGTTTGAATTTGGAAAAGTGGTTGGCAAAAAATGGAGATGACGGGATAAGATGTGATTTGGAAGATGAGATGAGGATTCCTAAAATGTAGGAATTATCTTGTGGGGATCTTGGTGGTTCGGCTAGGGCTTGTGAGAATGGAAGGAGGGTGTTTTGGGAAGTGTTGGCCGAATATGGACTATGGGAAATAAGGTGGTAGGCGTGTGGTGTTTGGAAAATGGATTAAAGCTAGAGAAATGATGAACACGATGGAAGAACACAAAGAACACATATGAACAATTTGAGCAACTAGAAAATATAAGAACATAAAAGTATTTTTGGATTTTTGAATAGAGAATGGAAACATGCAAAAGATGGATAAATGGATGATATGAAGATTGAGTAGAAAATAAACAAGAACAACGATAGAAAGATAAAGAGATTCAACATCTATTCACGAATTGCAAGATGATGAATCAAAGATAGATAAATGGACAACACCAATTCACGAATTGCAAGGTGTTAATCCTCTCTTTGGGATTCATGAATTGCACCCAAAAGGAGCCCAAGTGCAAAAGCACCGAAGTGTTCACAAGAACACACCAAACCGTTCCACAAAGGAAAATATGTCAAATGATCAAAGATGCCAAATGAAATGCCTAAGAGTCCTATTTATAGAGCTTACAACTTGGAAACCCCCAAAAGGCCCCTAGCACAATAAATTAAATAAATAATTAAAGAAATAAACTAAAAGCAGTAACATGGTGATGGACGGGCCATGGTGGCCCGTGGCATGCCATAGCCCATGGATGGGCCATGGTGGCTCATGATGTGCACGACATGGTGTCATGTATGGCTCAATGGGTGGCACGACTTGGGGCCGTGCATGGCTTGTTGTTGGGCGTGGCATGGTGCCACGCATGGGTTGTTGTGTGGCACGACTGCATGACATGGCGTGGGCCATGCGTTGGTCTTGTGGTGGGCACGACATGGCGCTGTGTGCGGCCTGATGATGGTAGGCATGGCATGGTGCCAAGCCTAGGCCTGATGGTGGGCACAGGGTGATGCCGTGCTGCAGCTGTGAGGCCCAGTCAGGTGGCTTGGGTGGTGGTCCTGCATGGCCCAAGCTGGTGGCCTAGGTGATGAGCATGCATGGCCCAAGCTGACGGTTTGGGTGCTGGGACTGCAAGGCACGGGCTGGAGCCGTGCGCTAGATGGCATGCCTGGTGGGCATGCCACTAGCCTTGCTTGCAAGGCATGGGCTGGAGCCGTGCGTTGGATGGCGTGCCTGTGAGGGCACGCCACTATCCTTGTTAAGTGGTGCTGGGGCGCGCATGCATGCGCGCAGATGCTCAGTCAAGGGAGTGCGCAGGTCTACATGCATGGTCTGCACGCGGCCAGTAGTCTCCATGGGCACTTGCTGCGTGTCAAGGCATGAGCCAAGGCATGCAAGCAAGCTAGCCATGTGACTGTCCTGGGCGTGCCATGGCATGCTAGCGATGCTGTCAAGTGCGTGCCATGGTGGGGGCCATGGCCTGTTTGTGGGTCCGTCATGCATGTGCCATGGCAGGGGCCATGGCATGATGGTGGTGCTGTCAAGGGCGTGCCAAGGCTGGGGCTGTGGCATGCCTGTGGGCTTGCTGAGGGGTGGCTGGTGCTGGCCATGCTGGTAGCCCATGGGGCTGTCAAAAGCATGTCAGTGACAGTGTCAAGGCAAGGCCCGTGGGGCTGTCAGGGCATGCCAACAAGAGTGTCAATGGGCTATCAGGGCTGAGCCATGGCTTAGTCAAATGGAAAGATGTGAGCCATCTTCCAATTGACCCGTGCCATTCCCACAATCTCCCTAGGGTCTGCACTAGACCCTTAGAGAAGTCTTCCAAAGCTAGGCTCGACCTTATATGTGGTTTAATCTCAGATGTCCATGCATGTCTAGGACCATGTCCTAGGGCGATTTTTGTTGGGGTCTCAACACTGCCGCCACACAGCTTGTAGCCGCTGCCAATTTCACTTCCAGGAACCCTAACTTCCATGGAAATCATTTTGGAAGAGGAGCTTCACGCATGGGCAATGGTCCTTTTCGTGGATCTTCTCGCCCAACCAACAGGCAGCAAAAGGATCACCGTCGCTCAAATCAGTCTTTGGGCCGCAACAATCTAGCCTAGAAATGCTATCAGCCCAAGTGTCAGTTCTGCGATCAATTGGGCCACACAGCAAAATCGTGTCCCCAGCTTCAGTCCACTGAATTGTCAGTTAACTGTGCTGCTACATCAAAATCTGGCGACACCAAATGGTTGATCGATTCCGCATCGTCTCATAATATTACTGGTGATTTATCAAATCTGTCAGTTCATTCTGAATATGTTGGAACTGATGAAGTGGTTCTAGCCTTCTAGGTGATGGCACAGGTTTGACTGTTTCACATATTGGTTCTCTAGACCTATATTCACCCAAATTTTTTTTTTTCATTTAAATGATATACTTTGTGTCCCTAATCTTCACAAAAATTTAATTTCTGTTCATCACCTTACCAAACAAAACAATGTTTTTGTTAAATTTCACCCATCTCATTTTCTTGTGAAGGATCGGATCACGGGGGCGATATTACTAAGAGGGGCGTGTGAAGGTGGCGTCTACACGTTTCCGAACTCATTGACAGCCTCTCCACACCAAATGGTTGCAAATGTGCATGAACGAACTTCAATTGATGGGTGGCACAAGCGTCTTGGACACCCATCCATAAAGATTGTTCAAAGTCTTGTTAATTTGTTTTCCCTTCCGCTTACCACAAAAAAAACCCCATCTTTATGCGCTTCTTGTTCTATTAATAAAGCACATCAACAACCGTTTGGTTCTACTAGTTTTCAAAGTCATTCGCCTCTTGAAATTATTTATACTGATGTTTGGGGACCCACCCACTACACTAGCTTAGATGGTTCTCGGTATTACCTCATACTCGTTGATCATTATACAAAATACATGTGGTTTTATCCCATGACCACTAAGTCCAGTGTCTCAATCATTTTCCCACAATTCAAAAAACTTGTTGAGATGTGCTTCAATTCAAAAATAAAAAGTCTATACTCTGACAATGGGGGTGAATTCATACATCTAAATTTTTTTTTATCTCTCAATGGGCTATGTCTAGTGAGCTTACTGCTCTTATGAGACATGGTACATGGGATTTGGTAGCACCACCGAAAGATTGTCACCCTGTGGGCTGTAAATGGGTTTTTAGGGTCAAACGGCATGCAGATGGCTCAATTGACAGATTTAAGGCCAAACTTGTGGCCAAGGGCTATAATCAACGCCCAGGAATTGACTATAAGGAGACCTTTAGTCCAGTTGTCAAACCTGCGACAATCAGGTCTGTTTTAGCAATTGTCGTGCTAAAGGGTTGGGAATTAAGACAAATGGATGCCAATAATGTGTTTTTACACGGTCACTTTACAGAAACTGTTTATATGACACAGTCCCAGGCTTCAAGGATCGGTTCAAACCTGAGTATGTCTGTAGGCTAAGAAAGGCTATCTATGGGCTTAAACAAGCTCCGAGAGCATGGTACTCAGAACTTAAAAACGCCATTACTCAGCTTGGATTTCACAACTCTCATGCTGACTCATCTCTGTTTATCTATGCTCATGAATCAATTATATGCTACTTACTTGTGTATGTTGATGATTTGGTTATTATAGGCAACGATAAAAAGTTTGTATCATCTGTTATTCACAAGCTTGGTACTCAGTTCTCATTAAAAGACATGGGTCTGTTTCATTACTTTCTTGGAGTGGAGGTTATCCCTACACGTGCTGGTTTATTTTTGTCCCAACATAAATATGTTCATGATATTTTGGAAAGCACAAATATGCTGGGTGCAAAGGATGTCTTCACTCCACTTTCAACAAGTTCCTCTCTTCACCTATTGGATGGCACTGCAGCAGTGGATAGCACTGAATATAGGCGTGTAATTGGCAGTTTGCAATATCTATCATTGACCCGTCCAGACATCTCCTTTGCCGTCAATAAACTGTCTCAATTCATGCATAAACCTACTGTCACCCATTGGACAGCAACAAAGAGATTACTCCGGTATCTCAAACACACCATTTTTCACGGAATACAAATCAAAAAGTCAGCACCACCTCACTTAACTACCTATAGTGATGCTGACTGGATAGGGAATCATGATGACAGAAAGTCAACATCAGCCTACATTACTTTTCTTGGCTCCAATCCAATTTCATGGAGCTCCAAGAAACAATGTGTAGTTGCAAGATCGTCTACAAAGGCTGAATATCGAGCATTAGCAACTGCTGCAGCTGAAACCATGTGGTTACTTTTTCTGTTCAAGGAACTTCGTTTTCCCATCGTAGCTCCACCTTCTCTCCTTTGTGACAATCTTGGAGCCATTCACTTAAGTCTTAATCCAGTACAACATTCAAGAATGAAACATATTCAGATTGACCTTCATTTTGTGCGGGATTTAGTTCAAAAAAATTTGCTTAAAGTCTATCATGTTCACACTCAAGATCAGTTGGCAGATTTACTGACAAAAGCACTGTCAAAGCAAAGAACAGAGTTTTTGAGGAACAAGATTGGTCTTGCTGATGGCAGCCCTATCTTGCGGGGCGTATTAAGGAAAGTAATTCAAAGAAGGACAGCTCACAAAATCAAGAGATTCTCCATAATTAGTGTAGGCTAAAATCTTGTATATGTTAATATTCTCTGTAACAGTTAGTATCTCAGCTTCAATGACTGTATATTGCCTAAGATAGAACAGCTGTATTATATATTTCCAATGGACAAATCAATATAGTGTGTGGAATAATTTTCATTGAAAACCTGCAGTGTCCTATTTTCTATACCCTTGATGAAATCCATTGAGATGTCTAACCATGACTTCTTTGGAACTAGCAGAGGTTGAAGTAATCCACCTGGTAAAGATTGTTAAACCTTAACCCTCTGAAAATTATCACACCCATGAACAAACTCCTTCTAACCCTATAAAATTCTTCTAAGCCTATAAACTTATCAACACCAGAATGGCCACCTTTTGGACTACTATGTAACAAGTGCATAAACTTATTGATAAACTGTAGAACCTTAGGCACATACAACCTACCTTTATAAAATAAGAATTCCCTCTTAACAGAGAACCTTGAAGAACTTTAACCCTGATTCACCTTCCTATGAAGTTCCTGCAGCTCAGAATCATTAGCATATATTTGTTTCAATTCAATAAACCAATTAATAGTTAAAAAAGAAATCAGAAACAAAGACCAGAGACTTCCCCACCAAATTCTTCAAACTGTCTTGCTGAAGCATATGCCACTCGATTCTCTTGGCCCTTCTTGTACTCCACAAGAAAATCATAGCCAAGTAACTTTGTTATCTATCTCTGGTGCATGGGAGTGCCAATTATTTGCTCTAGAAAATACTTAAGACTTTGGTGATTAGTCTTAACAACAAAGGACTGACCCAACAGTTAAGGTCTCCACCTCTGAACTATTGATACCAAAGCCAACAGTTCCTTCTCATATGTAAATAATGCTAGAGTCATTCCTTTCAAGGTTTGGCTACAGAAAACAATAGGCATTGATTCTTGCATTAAAACTGACTATATACCTATACCAGAGGTATCACATTCAATCACAAACAACTTAGAAAAATTAGGAAGTGCCAACACTAGTGGTTGAATAACAACCTGCTTCAACTTTTGGAAGGCTTCCTATGCTTCATCATTCCAACAAAAATCATTTTTCTTCAATAGAGCAATAAGAGGAGCAGTAATACCCTCATAACCACTAATGAATTTTCTATAATATTCAGTTAAACCCAGAAAACCCCTCAAGGCTTTAACTGAATTGAACTAGCCAATCAACCATAGCCTTCAACTTAGTAGGATCTACCCTCACGCCATTCATGGACACTAGATGGCCTAAATAATCCACTTCATCACATCCAAACCTGCATTTACTCATTTTAGCAAATAACTGATTTGTTTAAAATCTCTAGTGTTATTTGCAAATGGTGCACATGATTAGATTCAGTACTGCTATATACTAATATATCATCGAAAAACACCAAGATGAATTTCCTTAAATAAGGTCTAAAAATTGAATTCGTCAATGACTGCAAAGTAGATGATGCATTAGTCAAGCCAAAAGCCATGACTAAGAACTCAAAATGACTCTCATGAGTTCTGAAAGCAGTTTTATCAATATCTTCATCTCTTACCCGAATCTGATGATAACCAGATCATAAATCTAGTTTAGAATAGATCTGAGACCCACTCAACTCATCAAGTAATTCTTCTACCATTGGAATAGGAAATTTCAGGAAACTTGTCATTGACATTTTCCTTATTCAAAGCTTTGTAATCGATGCACGTCCTCCAACTCCATTATGTAGAAGCTCCTTAACTATCTTCTCAATTTCCTCCCTCTAAAAATAAGGGTCTAATAGATACTGCCCTAGCTCTAGGTTGTAGATGAATAGCATGGTCATGAGACCTATTAGGGGCTCAACAAACACATCTTGATAGCTTGTCAACAAATTTTGAATCTCCTTAGGAGGTTGAACAGCTTCTGACTGCTTGTCCATGAGATACAACAACACCAATTTTTTTCTCCAAATCTCTTAACTTCAAACTAGAAGTTTCTTCAAATAACATGGTCTTCTTTAAACCATTCAACTGCAAGTTCTTATCATAATAAGAAAACTGCATTGAGAGCTCCTCAAAATTCTACAAAATATCACTCAATTTCTGCAACCACTGTATGCCGAGCACAACATCATAACCAGCCAACACCAAAACAAACACATCAACATAAAACTCAGCCCTTGTATCACCATAGGAACTTCACAATAGCTACCTTCAATCTGATCACCATTTGTTATCTTTACTCGAAACTTTTCTTGAGCTTTAACCATCAACTGGGCCCTTTTAACAACTTCTGGATCCACAAAATTGTGGGTACTTCCAGTATCAATCAAAATAACAACCTATTGTCTTCCAATTCTACCTTTAATTCTCATCATTATAAGGCCCACATATCCTGTAATAGCATGTAAAAATATCACTGGCTTGCCAATTCCCTCCAAGAAGCATAGAGACTGATTTGCCCCAATTAACTCTTTCCCATTCCCATCACCTTCATCTACAGGGGAAATTCTTCCATGATTTCTTTAATTAAAAACAACTTAAGATTCTTGCACTTATGCCTAACCACCCATTTAGAATCACAATAGTAGCAAAAACCCTTCTCCTTCTTGTCTTTCATTTGAGACTGAGAAATCTTTTGTACTGGCAAACTGGTCACATTACTACTCTTGGTACTATCTGCTCTAGAACCCATTGATGCTTTTATAATTCCACCATATCCATAACTACTGTTGTTTCTTGCCACTTTCTTATTGATTTGGACATGTTCTTCCTAAATCTTGGCAAGATCATAGGTAGATAGTAAATTCGTGGGGCTAAACTTTTTGACAGGTAGCCTTATCTCATCCTTAAAGCCACTTACGAAATAACTTAACTTGTAGTTTTCTGACAACCCTCTAAGTCTATTCGACAATACTTCAAACTTAGCCTTATAATCTTCTACTGAATTAGTCTATGTAAGCCTAGTTAAGGCTTCCATGGGATCATCATAGCAACTAGATCCAATCCTTAATAACAATGCTTTCACAAAAGCATTCCAATCCACTAACATGCCAGGCTCTTCCAAATCTTGGAACCAGATGAGGGCTTTACCCACCATAGGAAAAGATGCTAACTGTAATCTTTGATGAGAAGGAGTATTGTAATACAAGAAAAAATGATTGACCTTATACAGCCAACTAGAAGGATCCTCACCATTGAAAGAAGGAAATTCGATTCTAACAAATCTGGAATGTGTTGCTACATTATTCATTTCCATTTTATGTTCCCCATTACTGTTATTTCCACTTTGTGAATTTTTCCCATTACTCGACTGATTCATTTTCTGCATTTTAGTAGTTAAGCCTTTCAACTGCAGGACCATTGACTCCATTACCCTTTGCTGAGAATCGAAGGACTTCTTCAAAGAACCCACCTCCAACTCCAAAGCCTTTTGGTGCGACTCAACTAACTTTTAAAAGTGAAGAAAGAATTATGCAATTGATTAATCCTAGTGCCTTTTGCAATCTTCAATCTATGATACCACCTTGTCAATAGGCCTTCTCCAAGAATGTCAAGAATGTACTTCAAGAAAGAAAGAAAGAAAGAAAGAAAGAAAGAAATAGAGAGAGAATCTAGAGAGAGAATTTTAGTTGATTGTAATCCTTTGATGAATTATTCATTAGACTTGTAATGCTTTTATACACGTTGATATCCTTTCATAATACTGATGGGCCGTAACTACATATGGGTTCAGCTCCCATACAAAACATCATTATGACTAGACCCACAATTCTTACGTTTAAGCCCAACCTTATTAAGCCCATTCAGCCCATTCTACCGATCCACGTTGCCCTAACTCCCTCTAGTTACCAATTCGACATTTGGCACAGGTTTTTCCCAGCAGCCATTCTAACTTCACAGTACGAAATCTTTTCCCTCTCGATCCCCAACACCGTTCAGTGGCAAAACCAATCCCGACCGCCCGTCTCCACCAATCAATTCCTGGTTTAATGCCTGTTTGAATAAATTGAGGCCAATTAGAGGAACTATGAGACGTGCCTCCTTGTTATAAAGCTTCGGTTTGATCGCAAACTTGTTATTTCTTGATGGGTATCTTGTAATTTTTGTTGGGAGTAGATTGTGGTTGTTTTTGACTTGGTTACATATGGTATATATTTTTAGTTTGGTTTGGTGGCAAGAAGAATTAGTTCACGTAAGCTCAGTTGGGTTTTCCTTTTTCGTATTTGGTGGATTTTGAGTTTATTCATTACGTAGGTTGGTAGTGTTGGAAGTGTGAAATTGAGAAATTTGTGGTCTTTTAACGATTTTATTTCATACGTCAAGAATAAAACAAGAAGAATTTATATAGGAAGATGATGCGGATGGTTTCAAAAAAATGATGACGGATTTGAGGGAGTTCAGTATTTTTAACAATTTCAATTATGCTCTCTAATTGGTTTCTAATAGGCTCATAGCATATCATAAGGTGTCTCTCTCATACCTACCTGTCGAAATCAAGGTTTTCTGTATTTATTTGTTATTTTTTAATTTCCCCTATGTGAAGCAATGAATTTTCACTTAGACACTTACTTGATATGCATACTAAAGTCTAACTAAGGAATTATAATGGCCACAAAGCAGGCTCATTATTATTTGTTTTCTCTGTTTAGATGATTTACTCGTATAATATAGAATTTGCTCGGTAGTGATCTGGAGTTGAGATTCTAGCATTTGCCTCTTTTTTAATAAGGCTCATGCATTCAGATACTCTACATGTGTTTAACATCTAGTTTTATTATCTTAAGTGTTATACTTATCAGAAAAATAATATAGAATAACCGATCCATCTAGAGTCACCTGTGTGTTAAGCCATGTGTTTTGATGATGAATAAAGAGGTAGGATTGGTTTAAGTTTAGTTTATTCAAATTTATTATACATTTTTTGATCAATTGTTATATCTTTCAGTTATTTGGCAGATTTTTTTTTACTGCAGAATCATAAAATTCCTTATTTTCTATGGAAAAATATATGCTGAAATTTGTTTCAGTATACATAATTAAGGCGGCTACTAGATATTTTTTGGAATGGCATACACTTGATACATGCTGTGTGGGTGTAATTCCTTTTCTTATTTTTTCACTTATATTGGCAGATGAACTTGAACTTCCCTTCATTCTGTCATTACAGTAATGGATCTTGATGGCAGAAAGTTTGGAAGGGGTAAGATGTTTAATAAGCTGCGTATATGTATACAACTATACATTGGTTTAGTAATGGATCTTGGCTTTATACATTTATACCAAGATTATTTATTACATCATTCTCGTAATTATCCATGTTTTTGTACTCACTGTTTATTGGAGCTTCACGCTGGGAAGTGTGTCTCGTGAGGTTTAAACGCAGTGATATAGCAATGTGAGCTTCACCCTAACCCTTCTGATCATGAAACGATCACTTGGAACTTGGAACCCTTGAGAGGGCAATAACTCAAACATACACATGTTTTGTACCTCTATGTTAGCAATTTTTTTGTGAATTTTTTCTTGTGTTTTATATATTAATTCATGACACTAGTCTTGAGTTTAATGATAAACTACTTCGGGGAGTTTTTCCTCTTGTAATATTAGCCTGTATAAATGACTTATCGGATCATTACTTATCCAGAAATAAAAGGAAAAATAAAATGGAAAAGACAGAAAAAGGAAAGGAAAAAAAAAAAAAAATTTAGAGAGTACAATGGTTTGTGTGGATAGCCACTCTGGTCATAAGTGCTTGAGACAAGCTCCATGGTCATAGGAGTTTAAGAAGCTTTGTTTTCTTCATGATGGCTTTGTAAGCGATCAGTTATTTGGAATCAAGCTATTAGAATATTATTGTTCATTGGTGCTGTATGTGTAAGAAGAATGGTGAATCCATTGAACATTTGTTACTTCATTGTGAGGTGGCCGTGGCCTTATGGAATGAGTTTTCAGTAGGGTCGGACTTGCATGGGTGATTTACTAGAGGGTGGTGGATCTTTTAGCCAGCTGGAGAGGCCTCCAGGGTAGCTACCAAATTACTGCCATTTGGAAGATGGCTCCCTTATGTCTTATGTGGTGAATTTGGCTGGAGAGGAATGACCAGAGCTTTGAAGATAGGGAATGTTCTCTAGAAGAACTTAGAAGATTCTTTTTCAATACTTTTTGGGCTCCTTTTATTGATTTCAGTGGCAATGTTTTCAAGATTTTCTTGTTTCTCTTTTAAGCACCTAATTTCTTAAAGGTGTTTTCTCTTGTATACATCTTGTGTACTTGGGCTATGCCTATTCCTTTTAATATAATATTACTTCTACTGATCAAAAACATTTTGTTTCTTTCTTTTCCTCTTTCCAATTCGCCATCTTTAAAATTTTGTTTTTGTAACAATTTCTATAACCAAGGCCCTTTCTGAACAATCAGGGCCGAGGGAACTTGACGGTGCTGTTGATCTCATAAATAAATGCAAGCTTTTGCCTCATCATGAGTTCTTTTGCAAGAGGTCACTTCCTTTGTCAATCTCGCAGACACAATATCTACACAATGTGGTGGGAGATGCAGAGATCAGAAAAGGAAAGGGGATGGAATTGGATCAAGCTTTTCCAAATATTTCCGATTTTCAAAAGTGAAACGCAAATATACATCCTTTGAACTTGGACGAACTCAGGAATGCCTTTCTGATGAGAGAGACAACAATACTTGCGCGGCCAATATATGTTGATGATTATCTTATTCATTGCTTGTTCTATTTCTTTGATTGAAAACTTTTTTTTTTGATAAGCAATAAGACATTTTATTAATGCAAGTAGATAGGCAAAGCCCAAGAGATTTTTTTTTGGCCTGCAGGCAGAAGGACTAGTTGTCAATCTCTTAGGCTCGTGACTTGTATTTTGTGGAGTGAACACACTTCTGATAAAAACTTGCAGACAGCTTAGTCACAGAGAGAGGCTATCTTCCTTTTTGGCCACCAAAAAAGATGCTCTATCGATGGAGAGTGCTTGCCAGACTATAATGCCAGATTAATGTGGGTTTCCGCTTGGGATTAAAATGAAGAATGATAAGCTGTTAATTCTGTCACTCATTTTAGTTGCATTATCGTTTTGATTCCACCTGCATGCATTTTCTTCTGGGGTTATGAGTACCTTATCTTACCTCCATTTTTTTACCCATTACTCAATAACTATTATTTTCCTAAGATGCATATCATATGTTTGTATAAATATAGAGATTAGTTGGATGAAAACAAGAAGAAAAACACACACATATAATAGTGGATATAGGCGTATATCTTTTGTTTGCTTTGGTTTGTATCTTTCTTCTATTGTTGACAGTGGCCCACGTTTAAAGAGTTGGGAATTCGGGATCCACACCCAACTCCCCTTGATTCTTTCCTTCTTTTTTCCCCTCTAACTCTCTTTTTTGGCTTCGCCCCCATTAATTTATGTTCGATTGGGATGTTCTGTTGTATCTTTCCAATTCTATATGCACACAATTAATACTCTTTACATTTGGTGCAAAGATTGACAGTGATGTACATTGTTATTTAAAGATTCGTGCTCTATACACCTGGGATGAATTATAATATATAGAACTTTTGGACGGAAAGTTGTTAAGAGTGGTGCTAGTATTTGATAATCTACCTTGTAGTAATTTATACATGATATAGAGCCCCTGATGTTTGCTAAATCTCATCTTCACGACTTTAACAAAAGTGGAACGTTGTGCATTCCATTTGAAAAAAAAAAAGATTGATACCCATCATAAAAGGTGAATTTAGTAGATTATAGTTTTTTTAATGACTGCAGGAGATCATTATTCCCTTGTTGTTTGTAAGTCTTTTTTTCTTTTTGCAATGGGTGAATTTAAGACTGTTCTCTAGGTATGATGAATGACTTTGTACTTACCAAAAAATAAAAAAATTATGTATGACTTTGTAGGTGTTTAAGACAAAGTTTAGTTTAGAAGTCTAACCATTATACCATCATTGACATCTGTATGGTGTGTGGTGTAAAGGCCAATTTCATTAAAATACTGAATGTCTTAATTCCCGAATATTGGACTTACATGTATTAAATTAAAATAAGCCTATTTAAGAGGGAGGGAGGGGAATCTAGCTAACAGGGGAATCTCTGTTCTATACTTTTTTAAGTTGAAAAATAGACAACAGATTGACCAGCTGAAAGCCCCATCCTTATTCACGAAAAACTCAAAACGGTCTAATAAATGCAACAGTAGATGCCTGCGTTACTGCGTAGTCGGTATATATTGATTACTGGACGCCTATCTAGGCGTTTTGAGTACTTGTTCTTGGTAAATATTGATCACTCTGTAATCAATCCCTTAAAAATAAAAGTCAAGAGGGGATCGGAGGGGTTTTAGGGGTCAAGTTCTCTTCAAGTTTGGACACAAAGTGAATGTCTCAAGTGGGAGAGAGAGATAAATTCATGCATTACAACCTACCTTTATTGCTAATTCCTGTATAAATATTTTGGACATTATTAAATGAAAAATAAATTTCTGTATTTATCTCTGATCTCCGACTTACATTCCAGTTTGAGAGAATCTTTTTCTAAATTCATATAGGAGTACAATTAAGTTTTTCTTTTAAAATTCAAAATCATGCATGGAGTGATTTTCTTGAAAAAGTAATTATTTAAACGAAAATTCATCTTAAGATTTTTTATATGCATGTGATCTACTAGCGTAATTTCTCATGTCCCTTTTATTTCAAACTATATAGACAACCTTCATTCATTTTCATTACAACCCGAAATTAAGGAACCTGAACACCAACACAAAGCGGAAAATACAATAATTATAAATGGCTGGCTTAATTAATATTTAGTTATTTTATTTTATTCCAGAGATCATAATTTGCTTGATTTCTCTCTGCTTGTACGTTGTCGAACATGACGAAGAGGTACTGTCACGCAAGCATGGCCTCCTAAATTAATGTACGTTGTCTGGCATGCAATTAGAAAGGTTAATTAAGCATTTTTGTTGTTGCTTAGTATGGCATTCGCATGTTCCTATACCACTTTCCAAGCCATGATGACGTGCCTTTCCTCTACCAGAGTTCGTATTACATACATATATATCTTCAAGTACGGTATGAGTCATGTAAACACTGTTGACTTGTGCTCCTTTGTTTAGTCCTACACCGGTGGGATATGAATTAAGGGGCATAGTTTTCAATTATAAATAAGAGGCTTAGCCTCTTAGTTTAAGTGCACCAGTCAAATGCTTAGTTAGTAACTTTTGACTCTAGTTAAATTCCTCTGTTGTCCATTTTTGTAAAATAGGAAGAGGTGTGAGTTAAAGTTTTACTAGTGGGGAAAGCTTTGTGGGTGTGATTGGGATGAGGAGAGAAATTGTGTGATTGTAACAATTTTTCACATAGTGAATTTTCTTCTCTGGGTCTGGTGGTTTTTTTCCTGTTTTGGAGTTTCCACGTAAATTTTTGTGTTGTTATTATTTCTCTATTTTTCTTGTTATTCCTGCAAATGGTAGATCCTGTGGGGGTGAATTTGGAAGGTCCAAATTCTCAACAATTGGTATCAGAGCCACTAGGTTTTTTTGTGGGGTGGAGTTTTGGTGTGGTAGTGTGGATACGTATAGTCTAAGGAAGTTCTGTCTAGGAGATTGGAAATTTTAAGTGTGTCCATTGTGACCCTCCAATCTTTCCTGGGAACTTACTTAGTGAGGTACTATTCATTTCTACGGTAAAAATTCATCAAGACGATGTTAGGAATGATGTGGAGAAATTGGTTTACACAAGATGTGGAAGGGCAGATCAACCCCTGAAGTCAGCAGTGATTCTAGCGACTAGTGAAATGGCTAGTACAAGGAGCTGGTTCGGCAAGTGGCTCTAAGTCAGTAAATGTAGATACTGATATTGATGCTAACGTTGTGTCTCTCTCCATGGAAAAAGGGACATTTCGTCCTCATGGCATGCCGTTAATTCCCAAAGTTGTCATGATAGAGGATGTGTTAATATTAGCAGGTCCACAAGTTTGCACATAGGCATTGGTTTGGCATTGATGCAAGGTGTGTGGTGGAAATTCATGTCGATGGCTGATGAACTTCCAGGAGAGCCAAACATGGAAGTTACACCATAATTTTCAGTAAGGTTGTTTTCGACATGGGCCGAAGTGAAAATGCTTGGAATTGGTTTATTCTAAGTGAGTATGCTTTTATGGTGAAGCATGATAGCAGAAGCTATGAAAATCTTCATTGAGGTGGAGCTTGACTGTGGGACCAGTCAAAGTCGCAAGGTGGAGATTGTTGACTTGTGCTCCTTTTTTTAGTCCCACACCGGTGGGATGTGAATTAAGGGGCATAGTTTTCAATTATAAATAAGAGGCTTAGCCTCTTAGTTTAAGTGCACCAGTCAAATGCTTAGCTAGTAACTTTTGACTCTAGTTAAATTCCTATGTTGTCCATTTTTGTAAAATGGGAAGAGGTGTGAGTTAAAGTTTTACTAGTGGGGAAAGCTTTGTGGGTGTGATTGGGATGAGGAGAGAAATTGTGTGATTGTAACAATTTTTCACATAGTGAATTTTCTTCTCTGGGTCTGGTGGTTTTTTCTCCTGTTTTGGAGTTTCCACGTAAATTTCTTGTATTGTTATTATTTCTCTATTTTTCTTGTTATTCCTGCAAATGGTAGATCCTGTGGGGGTGAATTTGGAAGGTCCAAATTCTCAACAAACACGTGTCCTGATGCATTTCTGGACTCCAATAATTTCTGGTTAAGCTCATTTGCAGTAGTGATCTCTTCTTTTAGTAACTTTTGATCATTATCGACCACCTTACCATTTTGATATGCTCCTCTACCCATTGTTGATGGCAGCGCAGAACCCTGAAACAGATCAAGGCAAAATTCCTAGGGACCACAATCTCAAACCTCTTGTCCATTGCCACAAGCCCTTCAAAAAGCGTTTGCCATTTTAACATGACTTCTCATGAAGTTCTTCATGTTAGCCACTTCATAGCTTCTAAGCACAAACCATAACTTTAACGCTCGGAATCTTCGCTTAGAGTTATCTTCCACTCTTTATAGTCGACCACTTGCTTTGAATTAGAGGCTTTATTTCTCAAGAACTCGAGGCTCATTGATAGTGAGTTTATCAAGGCGCTCGGATCTTTAACCCAAAGGCAACAACAATCTAAAGGGGTGAAGAGCCATTTATGTGCATTGAGACTGAGTGAGTTTACACCCTCAACGCCATCCATGAATTGCCGGAACTCAGGACAAATGCAAGCACTTCCGGCATAAGCAGCATTAACGTGGACCCAAATGCCATAATCTTTTGCCACATCACATAACAACCCTAATGGATCACTTGCAGTCGTTGATGTCCCCACATTGGCACACAGGTACAATGGGACTAGGCCTGCTTCTATATCTGCACAAATTGTGGATTGTAGAGAGACTGGTGAGAGCGCAAACGATGTTGACTAGTGGTCTTGATGGTTATGAAATTCTTTGGGTGGATTCCTGCTATTTGTGCCGCTTTTTGGAGTGCGCTATGTGTTTGGTCAGACCCATAAACCACCAGCTTTCCGCATTCTCTCAGCTCCTAATTCGGCAGAGCATTTGATCCCTGGCAGCGCCACTGTGTACAAAATGACCTCACAGTAATCCCTTGTATCACACTGCCACCATTGCCAGAAATTAGAAAAAAAAGACTTGGGTAGGTTGAGCATCTCTCCAAGCCAATTCATGACTATCGTCTCTAGTTCAGTCGCAACTGGGGATGCGATATTGCGATCCAGTTGAATCCGACCACAATGAATCCAGTGCAAAGCATATCAGGGAGAAGAGTAATGTTATATACAATTGTAAAGTGTGCAAGTGCCGTACAGTCGGTTTAAAAAAGAGTGGGTTGTATTATTAAAAAATCAATTTTCTTTTCATGTGGGTTCCGTATTTATTCACTTTTTTCAAAGTGATTGTGCAGTACTTGCACACTCACAACTACAAATATCATTTTTCCACAAAGAAACTCTACTATGCTACCGCTGGATGAGAAGTACACAAAGAAGTTAGCGCTTTGCCAATGCGTTATACCATGAACAATATGGTCTTGCACATCTTGGAGAATGGTTTTGATGGGTTCCGGTGTTAAATATTTTAACATGAAATATTAAATATAAGGATCTTTGATTTTTTATTATCCATAATAATTAAATCATAATAGTTAAAAGACATACCTCTTTCTTTCCAGTTTGATAGAGAATGTGACCTAATTATGAGAGAAGTATTACCCTAACAACTTTATTTTCGAGTGTCTCTTAATGGCTAGAGGCACAATTATGTTATAGGTGAGAACCTTAACCCCTCAGTACTATTTATAGACTTTTGGCTATTGTGAAATCTAGAGATATTCGTATTCCACTATGACTAAATCTAGATGTATTCTTGTCCTACTGTAAGGCATTAATTAAGTGATAATATTTGAGCTAGTCTAAACCCATTAGGACATGGGTGTGATATCCCATTTTTACATACATTTTTTTTAATGAAAGATTATTTAAATAATTATAAATATTAGTTCTCTTGTTTTAAATTTAATGTGATATTTGTTGGATTTATTTTATAGATTTTAAATTGTGTAATTTATTTTAAAAGACCTTCTTGATATTATTTATTATTTTGCATTTAAATAGCTTTTTGCTTTAATTTATTTTATTCTTGGGCTTTAAATACTTTATTTATGTTTAATTGTAGTGTTTTTATTGAGCCTTTATTTATTTTTTATTGAGTCTTTTTCTTCTATTTTTCGGACTGGGCTCTTCCTAGTAGGTTTCACTCTTGATTTTGAACCAAATCCTCTTCAATTCCGAGCCCAGCCCGCTGCATTTAACCCAGACCTCTCTCTTTAGCAAAACGATGCCGTTTGGATGCCTTAGGGCTTATTCTTCTTCTTCCTTCTCCTCCAGCGCCATCCACCTCTTTCTTTCTTTCTTCTTCATTTTCGTTCGGCTACTGCTGCTGCTTCTCCTTTCTTCTTCTCTTCATTTCTTTCGGTTTTATCTCCTTTTCTTCCCCTCTTGTTGCGCCGGTTGATCTTCTTCTCCCCTGGGAATTTTTTCTGCATCTTCTTCAACCTTTGAACCGAACTCTTCCTCCATTTTCATTCGGGTATGGATCTACATTTTGATCTCCAAACTTTCTTTTTCTAGTTGCTGTGAAACTGTCAAGAATCCGGTGACTTAGCCCTAAGTGGAGGAGAAAATGGGGAGGATCTGTCCGTGAATGAAGTGAAACTGAAGTGAAGGAAGTGAAGTGTGTGCAGGAAGTGAAGTGAAGTGAACCGTGAAGAGGAATGGGGGACAACGACGTCGTACGTAGGTGCGTGAGGGGCTTTCAAGCTTGGAAGAAACGGCGCCGTGTGAAGATCCCTTTAATAAAGCTATGCGTTTTGGTCCTTTAATTAAACACAGCGTTTGGGTCATGTCCAAACGATGTGTTTTATACAAACTGCCTTTTTTCCTTTTTGTTTTTTACATTACACTTGTCGCTGTTTTAATGGTTCTGTTAGTAATGGATACATCCATATAGGAAGAGAAAAACAACACAGAACAGCATCTGGAATTTGTAAGAACTTGCTTTTGCAAATTGGAGGTTGCAAGCCCTCGAAGTACTCCCCTAGCCATTTTCTGAGAGTGTTAATTCTTGCATGCATTTCATCAAACAGTTAGAGTGCACTAGGCTGAACCATTGCTGCAAGCCGCCCTTTATTCTGCATCTTCTCCCTGATTCACAGATACACACTATCATCAGTAACAGGTTACTAAGCAGGTTCTTAACATTGGTATCAGATTCATCCGATCCTACCATCCCATAAACACCCAAACAGCCTCCCATAAACACCCACCCAGCATCCCATAAACACCCAAACCGCATCCCATAAACAACACCCAAACAGCCTCCCATAAACACCCAAACAGCATCCCATAAACACCCAAACAACATCCCATAAACACCCAAACACCCAATCAAAACCATGGCTGATAATACCAGATCCAAAACTCAGCTCATAGAGGCCTTACATAACCAGGTAGAACAACATCAACAGGAATTTATTCCAATCAAAGCAGAAATCAGAGAGCTCAAAACTGATGTTCAAGAAATGAAAGATATGTTACGTACCTTGATGAACCGACAGCACCAACCACCACCACCCCTTCCACCTCTTAATCATGAAGCCAACTTTGAAGTGGAAAACCATGACCCACGAAGGATGAACAGCAGAGGGGTCAAGCTGGATTTTCCCCATTTCCAAGGACTTAATCCAGCTGCATGGCTTTTTAAAGCCAACCACTACTTCGAATTCCACCAAACACCGATGCCTCAACGACTTTTGATGGCCTCTTACCATATGGAAGGAGACGCCCTCGTATGGTTCGAAAATGTCGTCGATGGGGGGTTATGCCGTGATTGGGACACTTTTTCTAGAGCCTTACTGCTGCGTTTTGGACCCACGGCCTACGACGATTCAATGGAGGCATTGATGAGGCTGAAACAGACCACTACAGTCGAGGCTTACATGAGCCAATTTGAAAGGTTGGCCAACCGCTTACGAGCTCTCTCGGATAATCTTAAATTGAGCTGTTTTCTTTGTGGCTTGAAAGATGAAATTCGAATCCCGATACGTATGTTATGCCCTGTGAATTTAAATGCAGCATTTGGATTAGCGAAAATGCAAGAAGAATACATAAGAAAAATTGCTAAATCAATGGGGGACAAAAGTACATCCATGGGTGGGGGAAATTATTCCACAAGCTCTTATTCTAGTGACTATTCTACCAAATGGAGGAAACCTATGGGGGGCGCTAAACCAATTTCTTCAGAACAAATGAATGACAAACGACGCAAGGGCCTATGTTTTAATTGTAATGAGAAGTGGAATCCCCAACATACTTGTAAAACTCCTCGAATTTATCTCTTGGATGGAGATGAGCAAGTGTGTGAGGAGTTGGGGGTCGAAGAGGAAGCGCTGCCAAAGGGTGAGGCAGAAGAAGAACCGGTGCTGGACAAGAT
Source organism: Carya cathayensis (assembly GCA_011037825.1). NCBI lineage: Eukaryota > Viridiplantae > Streptophyta > Magnoliopsida > Fagales > Juglandaceae > Carya > Carya cathayensis. The sequence continues at coordinate 347,600 of QGSO01000851.1, forward strand.
AGCTACACCAACCAGCAACAAGGAGGAGCTGGAAATTTCCTTGGCTGCTATAGCGGGCACTCATACGGTGAGAACCATGCGTTTACTTGGAAGCCTTTGTGGT